>SNQJ01S0045962.1:99172-124000 GCA_010110895.2 Picea sitchensis
TGTATGTATGTATGTATGTATGTATGTATGTATGTATGTATGTATGTATGTATGTATGTATGTATGTATGAGGTCTTATTTCTAAGTATGAAATTAACAAGATTTAATGCTAAACCAAGATTTGAGGATATCTCCCATTAATACGCATTGAACCAATATTTCCGGAGGATTATATTATCCCTTCCAAGTGTTAATTTCAAACATCATGGAATGTTGTTTGCGCATTGTCAGGTTGGCCCGTTCAAGAAACATTCAATCCCTAATTTTGAAAATGAGTCTGACTGACCATTTCCCTATTCCATAGTTTTCCACTTTCTCGGAATTCCACAAATATAAAAAACCCACTGAATTTCCCCATGATGCCCTCTTTCATTTTATGCATTTTGCAGTAAAAAATTCCGAGACATACAATTTGACCATCGGACATTCACCTCTCCTGAGTATCCCCTGTAACCCTATTTTGAAGCCCATCCAACCGCTTTTCATACTTGGCCATTCCTTACTTACTCTTCCTCGTCTTTGTCACCTTCACACTTGTTTATAATAAAAAAATGTTTATGAAATCACACACACACACACACACACACACACACACACACACAAGGTCTTATTTCTAAATATGCAATTAGTAATCTTTAATGCTAACAAATCATCATGCAGGAACCATATAGATTGTCATTGATGAGCGAAAGGCTCGAGGATATATCCCATTAATATGCATTAAACCAATATTTGTAGAGGGTTATATTATCCCTTCCGAGTGTTAATTTCAAACATCATGGAATGTCGTTCGCACGTCGTCGGGTTGGCGCGTTCACGAAACCTCCACTCCTTAATTTCTCTTCGTCGTACCCACCACCTTCGCACTTCTAAGTATGCAATAAGTAAGCTTTAATGCTAACAACTCATCATGAAACACCCATAGAGATTTTCATTAATGAGCGAAAGGCTCGAGGAGATTTTCCATTCACATGCATTGAACCAACATTTGCGGAGGGTTATATTATCCCCTCCAACTGTTCATTTCAAGCATCGTCTAGAGCAAACAAACGTTCTCATAAACTTATGGCACCATATCGAAAGAATTTTTGTGGAGATACAGTGAACATCTTCGGGCATGAGGACCAGAAATTCCAATGGCCTAGGGCATATTCTTACTACTCATTCCCTTCCGCCCATAACGAAATAATTTGGACCTATGGGATTGCTCATGCAGGTTGTGTCCCTGAAGTTTTTGACTGTAAGGAGCTGGTCCCTTGGTGCGCTAATAAATATATTTCAGGACAAATAATTATTCCACTATGGGACCACTCTTCTTTTTCTTTGTCAACAAAATTGACAAATTTGTAGCCCATTTCAACAACTTGAACCTAAGATATGCTAAAAGCTTAAGAGGGTTCGACCCTAATAATTTTTTTTTAGAACATTTACTTACACTTGGCCTCGACAATTCTTTTTTCTAGAAAAACCTAAGAAAAAACAGAGACACTGGCACCAACGCTCCTTCTTTTGATATCGACGACCTAGACACACTACAAAGCACCACTGAATTGTACAAGCAACAGGGAAAATGCCTCGGTGAGAAGAGTGTTCAATCAACAGATAGTACTCCCAAAAGTACGACATCCCAGAGCATCGCTCCAATGACCCACCATAGCAAGAAATCAACCCATAATTATTCATACAGAGGAGGATATAACAACCCTCCTCACCCTAAAATTGATAGCTCTCACAAGCTTCCCATGGAGAAGAAGAGAAAAAAAATTGTAGAGCAGGCGGAAGAGCCCAAAATTGAGAGTGAAAACATGGAACTTGAGACTGATCTGGATAACATATTCCGCAGCCTTGATCAACCTAGAGACGCAATCCAGCATAGTCGTCCAATGGACATAGATGATACCAAAATTTTTGACAAAGATGAATCCTTCATGTTCTAGAGCGTTGTTTTTGACAGCAAGTCTAAAAAATTAATTATTGAAAAGAGAGATGTAAAAAATAAGAAAGGAAAATCTCATTCAGAGGTTAACCTTGAGAACATGTGACCGTCTTAAATCTCTCGACTTCACAAAGCAACTGAAGATTCTCTTGATGATTCCATTGGAGGCATTGAGGCCAAGAATTCTAGACTGAAGGACCGAGTGAAGGAATTGGAGGAAACTTTGATTCCTATGCCATTGCTTGTTAGTCCTTTAGTAATAGCCATGCCTGCCACCCCTGCAGCCAAGTTAAAAGGATCCTCTAGCCTCATCGCATCGTGTAGAGGATATGTGGAGAATAATATCAAGAAAATAATGGAACTGATTACTGAGGCATGGGAAACATCACAAAGTATGGCTTCCCTTGGAACGAGGGAACATACTTTGCTCGAACATTTGCAGGCAGATTTAAAAAATGAATAACGTTTCTATTTAGACACAGTCCTTCCTTTTGGAACCCATGTCAACAACATGACATAAACGATAAGAAGACAACAATATCTCCCCTCCAAAAACCGGATCACTCAATTAAATGCATGCTAGAAAGAGAAAGTGAAGAACCTACATCTCATTGTCCAATCATGTGAACAAGCCATATCAAAGAAAGAAAAATTATTCACAAAGCTGACCAAAATAGACTTAGCCAGAAGGACCAACGAAGTCCAAGACCCCAAGTTGGTCGTCAACTCCTTGCCCTTAACTAAGCAATCCTTCGATAAACAAGTTGATATTTTTAAGGCATTGTCTTTAGAAATTTTTTACAACATCCTTGAATATGGTGTAGATGACGTGGACAACTGGCTAGTCGACTATTCAGTACAAAATGAAGAAATTGACCAGGCTCTGCGTAATATTTCTATCGATCTAAGGGAATTAGAAAATGAACTTTTCAACATAAAAATATGGAATGAGATCAACGTCTCCCCCTTGAGAAGCTATATTGAATAATGGGTTGAAATGGAATTGAAGCAGGTCACCGACGAAAGGCAACAGACAGTTGGCACAATTCCAGTAGTCGTTGACGACAACAATAAAAATGCATCAGCAAGCAAATAGCAAAATGGGTGATATGTACCATGACTATAAATCTATACTGATAACATCCTGCTTTGTTTATCAATCCAGTTATTCCACCTTTTTAAATAGAAATGTCTCACCAAAGATTGATACCTTCCAATTTCTTCTTTTTAGATATTACACTCTACCGCCGCCCACTTCTTCTTTCAACAATCATATTTTTTGTACATATTTCTCTTATGGTCCGCGACAACCCCAATCCCAGTCTATATGACAAACACATTTAAATTTTCACAGACAATATTATTTTTTGATATATTTCAAATAAAACTATTTTTTATCTCCTTTTATATTTATGTGCTCATAAAATTTTATCTTCAACTATGTTGAATGTCAATAAATTGTATTTATTTAATTTGAATTATCTTTTTCTCATGCATATATTTTTCTCCTGCTATGCATATAACTATTTTTGTCCTGGCACATATAGAGACATACATGCCAGATGGTCTATGGAAATTGTACTTAACTCTAACCAATTGAAAATATACATTGAAGAGATAAAACATTGAAGGGATAAAACATGCAAGGTAGGAACGAAAATTTCGAACATAACAAGTCACACTACTAGAAAGAACAAAAATTTTGAACATAGAAAAACGGACTATATAGTTTCAAAGAATAAATGGGACTCTAGAGGCCACGTGTCATTTGCTACATGGATACCACCTGTGCTTCATGTTGCTTGCCACATCTCCGATGCAGTTTCCATTTGCCTCTACTACGTTTTCCCCATCCCTGTGCATTTATTCCCAATTCGACCCGACAGGGACTACGCTACCATGCAACACCTGTTTAATATCCTTGTCATTCATTCCCCATTTTCCACACTTCAATTATGTAATTGTTGGCATCCTCATCTCATCAATGTTTATGTTCAAGATGATGTGCTTGGATTCATATCTGCAATCAATACTCATTTTTGTCCCTCCAAACATTTTTCAACGGACAATCCCTACTTATTAATATACCTTCTTCCATTTGTTTTTCACTCTTTCCAGCATGTAATCTGCGATGCTTCCTACTGGTTGGAAATTGATGAAGGATGGTCTTTTGTTTGGGTTCATTTTTGGACTCTACTTATTCCTATTTTTTTCTCAGATTAGAAATTCTAGTTTACTTATTACAAATGTACATTTGACTTGGTCAATATCCTAATGGATTGAATTTGATAATTGAACATGAAATTCTCGTTAGTCTTCTCTTACTAAACATCAAACATGTTATGGCATGGAGGCTGATTTGTACAATACCATGTGATTAGTGTTCTTAATCTTCAAAAGTATTTGATACATACTCTTAAATGTACATTACCATGGGATTTGTTTCATATTCTTAATCTTAAAAATATTTGAGAGTTGAATATAAAATTTTAACAATATTTGAGGTTTGTATATAAAATTTTAACATTTGAGGTTCATATATAATTTTTTAACATTTAAGAGTTGAGTTTAAGAGTTGAAAACCTTAAAACTTGTATAACTCCTTCTTTTTCAAATTTACAATTTATATGTTAATATGGACTTGATTTTGATTTCTACGATATAGAAACAAAAACTGACCATACTAGTATGCCATGAAAGATGTAAAATTTCTCTCCTTGATTTGTATGGGAAGGAGGAATACTATTTTATTGATCTAGGTGCTATTCAATAGGCAGATGCTCCAAAACATATACCCACTTTCACCTTCACCAGGCATGGCTGCAGTTATACATAGATTCCGTCTAATCGTACTCACACTAAGGAAGAAATGTTGGTCCATTTAGATTTGCAGAGCTTACATGTAGCTGGCAATTTTATTATGACGATAAAGATTTTTACTGTTTCATTAATAAATCAACAAAATGATAATAAATGCATAACTGCAGGTAATTTTGATATTGCAAGCTATCAATAACGGGTCATAATTGTCATAATTGAGACCCATTTCTTGCATCCCTAAAACTATAGTCTAAACTTTTTAAGAAAATGAGTCATCTCCTATGATATTTTTAGGGGATGTAAATCCGACAAGAAATTGTTATATTGGTTGATTTGAATGATTATTCTTGTATAATCCAAGTGCCCCAAGGGTTTTTCATCATACTAAATCCATTTTTGCATTCATAAATGGATTTTAAACAACAAAAAATATTGATTTTATGTCACCAAATTCTGGTGAAAAAAATCATTTCTTAAAACAATTAAATGACACCCATCACTAAACACTTATATATGCTATATATAAGAAATCAAACTAATTCCTATCAACTTTTGCATCATTTATATTAAGGTACATGTCACAATTCTCATAATGGAGACCCATTACTTGCATCAATAAACATTGTAATATCTATTTTCTATATAGAAGAAATCAAACTAATTCCTATAATTTTTTACAACATTTATATCAACAATATTATAAGTTATAACCATTTACAATATTAATATTAATATTATAAGTTATAACTATTAAAAAAAAAAACTACAAATTAACAAAATTAAAATTGTACAATGCTACATATTTATAATTCAAATTCAATACATTGAGATAATAGCCACCATAGATGCTCTTAATCATGCCATTCATTTAATAGTATATCCTTAAAAATTAAAAGGTGGACATATGAATTATATGTATTTAATAGTATAACCGTGGAGGCATCATTAATATTATATATATAAATAATACATTTTTTAGAAACCAACTTCAAATGATGGACAATTTAACTTCAAATATGAAACATTGTTTTTGCAATTTATCACAAATTATGCAATTTAATATAATTTAATTTTATTATGATTTTAAATGTCATCCTATCTGTCTAGGAGGGACTAAGTTTTCCTACAACACTTGTTTAGTTAAATACTTACTTCTTCCGCTAAATAATTATTTTTTCATGAAACATTTCATCTTTACTACAAAGCTAAAGCTAGTTCCTTAGCATAAGCTTCCTCTTTTACAAATTTCTAGTTTTGAACTACAAGTCCATAATTTTTTCGAGATAACATAACCTTGTCTTATTCTACTTTCTCGATCTCAACTTCCCACAACATTGCTATACGTAAATTATGTAAATTGGAAAACTTAAAAATAAATAAAAGAGAAATTTACTAATTTGTAGAGGGCTAACAACTAATACAAATATTTGAATAATTAGGAATAATGGCACTAATAATCCTTATAATTTAAAAACAATATTTTTAATATAAAACAAGCCTCATACTTTTTGTACAAATGAAATCTATAACATTAAATCTTATGTAAATTGGAAAACTTAAAAACAAATAAAAGAGAAATTTACTAATTTGTAAAAGGCTAACAACTAATACAAATATTTGAGTAATTAGGGATAATGACACTAATAATCCTTATAATTTAAAAACAATATTTTTAATATAAAACAAGCCCCATACTTTTAATATAAAACAAATGAAATCTATAACATTAAATCCTACCTCTAATGATAGTGAGAGGTTAATAATAAAATTGAGATAATGATGTGCCTATGAAAAATATATGCTACCAAAGATGGATAGGTATAAATTGAAAATGGACAAGTTGTAATAACAATTGTTTATAATAACAATTATTTATTATGTAGAAGTTGAGAAAAAAAGGTTGCAATCAACGAAAGTGTAAATGGATAGAAGACTTAATAAAATGTTACAATAAAAAGAATACATTTCCTTAAATGTTTATTTACTTTGATATGAGAACTTAATAATCTAGATAGAGTGTCACTATTAAATTGGCGTAAAAAGTTGACAATAATTATGATTATGGCATTTAAAAAATAGTTTTAAATATGGTTTTTTTTTTTTTTCGTCATTTTAGATATCATATTTTTGAGAAAAGTAATGTAATTCATATGATTATGATGGAAGAAATGTGCATTTTATTAAACATTTTATATAAAAATTTATATTTTGATGTGTTTTCCAAAATCAATCATTTTTTGGAATGTAATTTAAAAATTGTAAATTTATATAACAAATTAAAAGTTTTTAATGTCTAAATTTCATGGCAATAAAAATATCAATTTTTTTTTTATATTTTTTTTTACGATTTTTTAAAAAATATATTTATCACTACAAATATTTCATGGAGATATCTCCAATGGTGTATCATGTTGCTAAAATCAAGTTCGTACACACAAATTATAACTCTAGGAAGTGGGCGTTTCAATTCAACTTCTTGTCTATTTGACTTCTAAGATTAGGGTGATTACTTTGTGTTTTTTTATTCAATTTTTTTTTGGCAAGCCATCACATTCAAACCATATCTATTTAGGTTGATAGAGAAATAAAACTATATTTTGAATGATATTTTGAATAAAATAAGTAGTTAGGATAATTTAATAGTCGATGTAATTAGAGAACATTGAGATAATTTTGTTGATTGGGGTAATCTGGTCAAGTTGGGCTCATTTGGGAAATTGGAGCAAGTGGAGCTCATTTGGTGAACTGGGATAAATTAGGGAAATTGGGGAAAGTGGAGCTCATTTGGAGAATTGGAATAAATTAGGGTAATTGGGGAAAGTGGAGCAAGTGGCGATAATTAAAAAATGGGCTAATTTGAATAATTTGGGATAATTGGGAAATTGAAACTAAATAGTCAATTGGGTATAATTGGACTATTGAGAAAAATAAGCAAATTGGTTAATTGGGGAAAGTAAGTCTAATTGAGAAAGTCTAGATAATTTGGAACCCGGGGGAAATCTGTACTAATTGGGATAATTAGGGGAAATTAGGCTAATTGGGGCAAATTGGGAAACTATGGAAATTGGGGTAAATAGTGGTAGTTGGGAGAATTGAACTAATTGGGCAAATTTGTCTAATTGGGGTAATTGGGGCTCACCATGATACTTTTTGTGATTGAGGCAATTTGGTTAAATAGGACCATTGGGTAAGTGCAACTATTTTTTCTAATTGACATAATTAGGGAAATTGTGGGAAATTGGGGCACATGGGGTAACTTGGGAAATATGGGCTAATTAGAAAATTGGAGATAATTGGGTATTAAAAAAATTGGGGCAAATTCAAGTTATCTAGAAAAATTAGGCTAACTAGGGAAAATGGGAAAATTGGACTAGTTGGGTCAATTAGGGTCATTAGGTTAAATTTGGGTAATTGGGGAAAACGAGGCTAATTAGAAAAAGTATCCTAATTGGCACACCTACCAGTATAAATTGGACCAATTGTGGGGGAAAATGGTGGTAATTGCACTAATTGGGGATAATAAGAAAATTAGGTAGTGGGGTAAAGATCTCCTATGTAGGGCTTGTTTTGTGCTCTAAGGGTCCATGCATGGCCCATGAATGCTAGATCTATCGGGTATGACATTAGAACAATTTATTTTCATCATAGAACTATTGAACATGATTGTAAGGTACACGATATTATTATTTAGAGAAGAAATAGAATTGTTATAACAATTATGAGCAGAAAAGAGCAAAGTTTAGAGCACAATGACATAATTGATTCCATAAATGATATCTTTATTATATTGACAACCAAGTTCACTTTCCTCTTCGAGGGGGATGCCTCCAATAAAGCAGAGCTCAAGTACAAAATCATTCTCAAGACAAAACTTTTCAATGCTTTCTACTCCTCTTTATACTATTTCAATCTTCTAGAGATCATTCTAGAGGAAGATATTTCTAGTAGCATAACATTCTATTAAGTCCTCTTACATTAGACATGTTCACATTATTACATAGACCTCATTTACTATCGTTGGCCTTTATTACATATAAGATCATATTATTCTACCTACTTGATGGGTTAGGGAGGTTAGGACCATAACATGGCCTCACCCTTGAAGAAACATCTTTGTCCTCAAGGCTCAAGATATGGAAATTGTTCTAGAATGGTAGTCAACTTTCATGTGACATCCTCTAGTTATGTATCCTTTCACTGAACTAAAACTTCCTTGATTGTGCGTTGAAGGAGACACTGCTTGCGGTGATCCGAGTCTACTTGGGGCTACAACCAATTGGAGCCTTCTTCATCCAATTTAGGGAAACTAGTTTGATTCTCACACTTGGTTCCAATCACTTTCTTCAAGAAAGAAACACGAAAAACAAAATGGAGCTTAGAGTGACTGGGAAGGGATAACTTGTAGGCCATAGGCCCCATGTGCTTGAGAATTGTATAAAGACCATATCATTTGGGAGCAAGTTTTTGACAATGATTTGATTTGAGGTATGTTTTCCTATAAGTTGTTGTTCCCCAAAAACTATGCAATGGTATTCTCCTATCAAAAAAATTTAAAAAGGGATTGTATCACCACTAACTTGATTTGTTAATTAGACACAAAAAATATTATTCTATATATGTAGTCTCAGGATTAACTAAAGTTAGCCATGGTGATTACAGATATTTTGGGTATTATCATGCCTTTTGTTATCCCTTTTCTCCAATGAATCAACTATAATCTCTTTTCGAGAGTGATTTTGTACTTACGAGGAAAATCTACACTCACGCGACCATGCCTTAAGGGATATCAAATCATTACTCATATGGACATCCCCACTTAGGAGGGAAAAATATGCAACTCCCAATCCTTTTCTGAAATATCTAGCCTCCATTAGGGTCTACTCATCAAGGTGTAACCTATAAAACCTATTTTAATATCTTGAAATCCGAAGATTGATAGTCTTCGGACTCTCCATTGTCGACCTCCCCTTCAATGGAAGGCATCGCGTGCTACGCACACTATTGTTTCTCGATGGAGCCTCTTCGATAAAATAGTCCCAATACATAAGAGCTCTGTTATGTCATAAGGAATTTACCCTGTGACCTCGTGGCAAGAGGTGGTTGGCCCAAACGAATTAATGCAAACATGTATGAGTCAGAAGGGTTTGGGTAGGTCCCTTGCATAACCGTTCACATTAATTGGAACACCATAGCTCATTGGTCAATTTAACTTTATAAAAGCATTTTAATTTATCCCACATATAATGCTCCTTCGTGGAAGCACAATCTTTGGGATACATAATATTCCTTCGGGGAACCCCCGTCAGAACAAGAAGCAACCAAACACCCTAGTTCCCACCCTCCAATAAATCACCCCTACGAGATCACTTTAAGGTAATTAAATAATGGTTTTTTAAACCTTGGTCTTGATAAATATTTTGCACATGCTAAATGAACATAACTCACATACGCAAACATATAATGTTTTGAATTACTGGTGTGATTATTGATACAATAAAAAAAAATTCCTCGGAGAATATCCATCGGAAGGCATGTGATCCTAGAAACATTTTGATAAGTCCTTCCTGATAGCTCCTTCCCGGTAACAATGTCAAAGAACCTTTTTTTTGAATTAGATCCCGACAACATTGCTTCGAGGCCACACATCCGATAACACAAATTTGAAGAAAATATCCTTCCAAGAGAATCAATGGTGTTGTACCTTTCCTTTTTGATACAAGCTATAACCCCTTTGGAATGGATTAAGGATTGAAGTGAATTTTAAATGCATAAACCTAATACAAACCATAATTGATGCATTGTTCATTTTTTTAAGTCTGAGAGAGATTTTCATACTGTAGCATCAGGGTAGTCGAAAACATCTACATAATTGCAAATTAATAGGTATGTGTATAGTTTAATTTCAATCGTTTATGATGATATTAATAAACTGGTAAACTTATTTTGGTCTTTCTTATTCCAAAAGCTTAGGGAAATAGTGTGTCATGACCATATACTAGAAAGGGAAAAACCCTTCTAGAAAATATACTAGCACCCATCAAGAATCCAAACAACATTCTTTTGATAGACACAAACGACTGTTATGGAAGGGAACATTGTTTGTGATGGGATGAAATATACAATATCTTCAACAATGAAGAGTTCCCTCCTGAAGATGAAGACCTAGAAGCCTACAAAAACATAAAAAAAAAAAAATAATGCCATAACAACTCATCCAATTCTTTTCCCATATAATGACACCACGAGATGGTGTTTCACTCATATGGATGAATATACAACTACTATAATGAAAGAGTCAAGGATTTTGATAGAATCCTTAAAACTAGAAGACATCCACATTCAATATCACCTTGAGGAATTTGTAGTATCCCTGAACAAGCCATTCCTACAAATGTTCGGAGCATATAATGAATACTTCGACGAGTTAATGGAATACTGGTGGAATGATCAAATAAGACATGTCAAGAAAGGTGAATGGATAATTCTGTCATAGTATTTGAAAGAACCTTACAAATTATTGAGTACCATTATATGCAGGTTATATGGCGAGGATAAAAGAACTCATTTTTAATGGAGTGACTTATGATGGCATATACCATGGTCAAAATAGGGTAGGTATTCAACTGGGCACAAATCCTCACATTAAAATTTTTCAAGAAGGCTAAAGAAGCTCCAGGTATGAAAAAATCCAGCTTCTTCATGTCTTCCTATTTGATTGATGCAATATGTTCTTCCATTCATTTCCCTACTTAAGGATGGGAATGACACCCTACTTTGCCACATGTTCATATTTATTGCTCATAACTATGGGACATTAACTAAACGATTCACATATATGATGTCTGTGGCTATTTCTTATCTTCCCTATTCATCTTGATTTTTGGACATCGACCCCACAAAATATCATAGTGAGCCATAATAACCTTGAGAGACATTGGAGACTATTATGTGGGTAAATATTACACTTATGTTAGTATTTATGGGATTTTTGAGGCCCCACATTTCTTGCCAAAATATGTTCTCGATAGGTTGCTAGCTATAGAATTCACTTACCAGGTAATAGAAATAAGAATATCATCCTTGTTGTCAGCTAACACCAAGAAACTATGGCCTAAATTCACATTGATCATAGGAAGATATGTCTTGTCCAACAATCCTCATGCTAGAAAAGGAGTTGAAGGTCTACAAAAAACTAGCCCATGCATATGAGAAACCAAAGGACATGACCCAAAATAATTGGTAAGTGATAATATCAAAGTTGTCAAATTGACACACCTTGTAATTCATGAGGCAAATTATGCAGAAGAAGTCTGCAAAGGATCCTTTTCCTTTGAATAGGTATTGAAAAGGTTATAGGATGAGCCAACTAAGGAAAAAATGCAAAGAGAATTGGCAGAGAAAAGAAAAATAGCCAAAGAGCAGTTTGCATTGATTCTAGCCAAATATAAAGAAAAGAAAAAAGAGAAAGGAAAAATAGGAAGAAGAAAGAAAACAAATGTTTTACGAAGTATAATAAAGAAATAAAAAACAACAAGAAGAAAAGAAAATGGTTGTTGAAGCCAAGGAATTAAAGAAACCCAAAGAGGAAGTAGAAAGAAAAAAGAAGATAAAAATGGATGAAACTAGAAATGGTGTATCAATCCCAAGTGTCAGTATAGTTAACATACCTATTAAAGAGTGTACCCCGAAATCCTAGGAAATATTTCATATTCCTTTTAGATTCTAGAGTTATAAGATGTTCTAGTAGTTGTTGGGAGTATTATTACAACAAAGAGACAAGAGGGATTGAGAAAAGTTCAAATAAGAGAAAGAGGGCAGAGACATCTCTCAACCATGGGGCTTTCGAAAGGTCAATCATGTGGAAAGAAAGCCCAGACCCCAAAATAAACAACCTTGAAAATGCTTCGGCCCTTAACTCCTTTGCAGGAGCTAATGCAATGCTAGTATGTGAATTGAGTGTAGCATTAGACACTTCCCAAGAAAAAATGGTTGAACTTGAAGAGGTGTTGAGAACCCAAAGAGATAATATGACTACTGAGTTCAAAAGGGAAACCAATACTGCAAATAAGTTACACTGAGAAGAAATGGAAAAGGTGCCACAAATCAAAAGGGACAAATTAAATGTAGAATTTGAGGGAAACAACTACATAACTAAATATACACACAATAAAGAGTTGGAAGCTCTTAATTTGACACATATGTAGGAAACAAAATAGCTGAAGGTGAATCATATAGAGGAGGTAGCTAACTGGTAGACATAACACCTAGAAATCAATAAATTCATAGAACAACTTGAACAAAAGATCCTAGGGTTAGAACAAGAGAAACAAAAGCTTGGAGAAGTCGTTAAATAAAACAAAAAATAATATCACATTATAGAAGTTGTAAAAGGTGAGGCCAAAACAACTAATGAAGAGCTAAGGATGATATAGAGGCAATGTTTCTGCATGTTAAACAACATTCATAAGAACATAGATGATCAAGTTAGAATGAAAGATCAGATAGAAGAGATGAATAATAGGTACTAGAAAAATCAAGATGCATTTGAGAGGATCATTGATTGACAAAGTGTGTATCATGACCCACCAAGTACTTTGCCAATCTACAATAATAAACAAAAGTTGAAGGATTAGGTTCTCTTTGATTCTTGGAAGCTCATTCTAGAAGACATTGAAAGAACACAAAAAGTAGTAGCCAAAGATTGCAAAAGAATGTGGATTTCCTTAGATAATTTGTTAGAGGAATTTGAAATGGAAGTCATGTTGAATCTTAATGAAGCAACTCCCAGTGAATTAAGTATTTAACAGAGGTGGAAAAGAAAAAGTACACCAACCAAAAATAATTAATCGGATCACATAGATAAACAAAGAAATATTAAATGAACAGTGGTTGAAACCAACAATGATGGTTACGATGGCCAAGAGATACATAAATAATACTGAGAAATTTATAAAATTAGAAGTGGCAACCAAAATTTGCAATGGTGAATTAGAATTGGAGAAGATGCAACTCAATAGGTTATATGTAATCTTGAAATATGACGAGTTATGGAACAAATATAGAGATAATATGGAACTCCAAAAGATCTCATATTCATTGTATCCTATGATAGACCCTTCACTTTTGATCATAATCCAATTGTAAATTATGAATGAAGAATATGAAACAATATGTTGTAACTGTCATCATCTGACATGATGACAACTACAAAATGTAAACAATATCTCTCATTTTATAAAAGAGAGAAATGTTAGAAGGATAGTACTTTTTACCATTGTACATTGGATATAGTACTATTACTTCTTGATGAATAAAGATCAAGAACCAAGATTTAGAAATTTGTGATCTAGGAAAATGTGTATGATATTTTTCTTTATGTGTTTGTCTTTTGTTTAAGTATTATGGAACTCTGTTGTATCAATTGTTTCTTGACTCCATTCTCCATACTTATGTTGTTATTGATTTCTTTATAAGCATAGAAACAATGTTATGGATATAACATGCAATTAATTTTGATGTGTCTATACCATTATTTCTTTCATTTATCACTAGTATATATGAACTATCTCAGTTTATGGTGATAATGTTTTTCAGTGTGGTCATGCTTTTAGTATTTTCTTGATCAAGATAGGATAGATTAGCGTATTTTTAGATAGTTGTAGTTAATTGTTTAATTTGGATTTTAATTCATTTGAGAACATTCTATTCTCATGTTCATAATTGAAAATATTTTAGAGTGGAAACTAGGACCACATACTCATCAAAAATGTTATTCCAAATGAGAGTAGGTCTAATTGGGACCTACCATCGTGCATTCTCCCTTACTTTCTTGACATGTCATTTGGACCTGTCAACATAAATGGCACTAGAAGGAGGGCCATCAAATTGAATGGCTACTCAAAAATTGCAAGATCCCATTCTTTCAAATCCTCTCATAATATCCTCTCAATAAAGTGTTTCCCAATCTATCAAACCTAAGCAAATTTTCAACCCTCAATCACAATTTGTAGCTACTCTTGCACAAGCCTATATTCAATGAGATATTTCATCATTTCAACCCTTGTCACTCGTCTCTTGGGTTTTTGAGGAAATAGAGATTGAATGAGAACTGAAGAATACATGTGATCATGTGTTAACTCAATTGTGGGGTAGACAAAACATAAAACATCCTATTGAATTTTTTGTACCAAGAGGATAGAGAATACCAACCTTGGAAGAACCAACTCTTCAAATTCCCCAAAACGAGAAAGGAAACTTAAATGTCACAACTCCTAATTATAGGCTTTCACATATCTTGCAAGGAGTTACAAAAAACTCAAACTTTGACTTAGAGAACTATTTTTTAGCTGTAGGTGGTCAAACTCCTATCCCTCCTAATTCTCCACCTAAAACACCTAGAGGTGAACTTAAAGACAAACCTAAAGGAGAATCGGAAGGGGAAATCATTGAGAACCATTGTGACGCAGCCGCATACCCCGCAGGGTCTTTGCGCCCGACCTCCTGGTCAAAAGGATCGTTCTGTCTAAATTTCCTTGAGCCGAAGCGGCTCTTTTGATCCCCCCAGTGGAATCACTATTTAAATCCTGATCCATAGGTCCTGCTCTGTCATAGCCTCTGCACATGCCTATGACCTTTCCCCAATTTGATTTCGGGGTTTGGGGTTTCGTGATCCCCGATGTCAAGAGTTCCCTATCCTCTTGAATCCTCGATCTCCGATGAGCCAATTCGCCGATACGCGCCTTTACGTGTTAGCCCTCCTGGATAAACTCCTGGCCCACATGACCACTATCCCCGTGACCATAGTCTTATCTCTCGTCGGGGTTTCGGGCTTTCCAATGCCGAAATTCATAGAACTCTTGTCATCAGGATTCTCGATTCTCCAAATCCTGATTTCCCGACGTGACTCTCCTATCGGGACCTTTCCCAAAGGCTTCGATCGCTACCACGCATCCCCTCAAGATGGACGGTCCTGATCGCCTCTCGTGATTTCACGACTTCTGATGCTTCGGAAGTCTTTCCCTCAGGATTCGCGAAACGCCGAACCCCGATGCGCCGATTTGACTTTTCTATCGGGACTTTCCCCGATAATCTGGATCTCCACCATGTGTCTCCTCAAGATGGACGGTCCAGATCCAATCAGAGTTTTCACTATGGATTTACCCGATCTCTCGTCCTTGAGACTCCCGATATCCCGATCGACAAAGTCTTGATATCTCGATTTCTTCTAGACTCTCCTCTGCGAGCCCGATGCCCGGATCTCCGAAATGGATGATCACTCGACACGTGTCCTCCTTCAGACGGACGACTCAGATTCCCTCTCGCTATTTCGAAACTCGAAATGTCCCGACCTTCTCGACCTTGAGAACTTCTATATCCCGAACGTTGATATCCCGATAAGTCAATCCTTTCGAGACCTTCACCCTCCTATTCACGAAGTTTAAACCTCGTGCAACTTCCGACCAATCCAACGGCTGACAGGTATTTTGATCAGATATGATGATTCAGATTCGTCCTTCTTGTGCACTCCTCCTACTCTCTCTTGGACGTGCAAACCAATGGTCCGGATCTCCTTCTCCAGCCGATCTGACGGCTGATGTGCTCCCTCCTGAGCTTGCGCACTTTCTTCCCAGCCTTGGGAGAATTTTCCAAAACCCAAAGGGCTCGAACTTTGTCTGTTTCCTCCTGCGAGCTCTCGACTTTAAGCCTCGCCTGCATTCTCCACGACGCTGTTCCTCCTGAGCTTGTGGAACTCTGAACTCTCCAAAGATATCTTCGACCTCTACGTTCCTTGCAGCTATAACTCCGTGCGCTGAAAGCACTACCCCTCCTAAGCTTATCCTTGAATCCCAAGGGGATTCTTTGACTCTTGCGCCTCTGCAGAGTCTTCATGCACAGAAAGTGCTATCTCCCCTGAGTTTCTCAAACACTCAGATCTCTAAGGAAATAAATCCTTCTTCCTTCCTCCTTCAGATGGAGAGTATTTGGATACCCTCCTGGCTATCCTCTGCCTCAAGCAACCTCTTGCTGAGTGCTTCTGGGTATTCAGTACCCCGCGAAAATCCCTCAGTGGATTCTTCCTCCTAGATACAAAACTCAAGGAGTTCTCTTCTTCCTGTGCCTATCTGCACACTGTCTCAATGCCCTCCTGGCAGAGTATCTTCTCATAGAACTTCAACAATTCTATCCTCTGTGCACACCTTGTACCTGCTCGATGCCCTCCTGGCAGAGCTCTCAGAATCCTTAGTGATTCTGGTTCTTCCTTAAGAACTCACAACAGAGTTCTTTCTCAATGCACCACTGTGCATATGCTCAATGCCCACTTGGCAGAGCTCCACAGAATCCTCAGTGATTCTGTCTGCAATTGTGTTCCTCTCCCACAGCCTTGCCTCCTGAGGTATTCAGTAACCTCACAGGTCTTTCTCTGAGTTGTTGATTTCAGCTGTGTGCCCGCCTGGCACGTCTTTGTCTGAATCTGCAGAGTTCAGAAGTGCCTCAGTGCACTGGTATCCAGAGACCACAGTACTCTGTCACGCCCACCTAGCATGAAACCACAAAGACCTCTCAAGCCCGAAACCAAACCAACTCCTGCAAATGCACGCCTACATCTACAACATAAAAGAACACTCACAGACATTCATTCAACACAGAAATACATGCAGGAAAAACTACTTCTGTTTGTATTAAAATGGAAAATGCCTGTTTGTACAAGGGTGTTCTCGAGCTCTCTCTTGTTCTTCTCTTACAACCACTACAACTAACTCAAAATGAGATACTAAAAATCTCTTTTACCTGAGGGGGCTCTTCAAGCTCTTCTCTCCAACCTACCTACCCTATTCAATTACATTGAATGGGCTGTCTAGTCCAACATCAGATCTAGATCTCAGTCTTACAAAACATTAAAGGCCTTCTTATCCATAGCCTGCGCAAAGGCACGGATTCCTAGCTTAACAGCTTAAACATTAAATTACATTCAATTTTAAATCAAAATGAGGACAACGCCTCTCTTCATCACGCGATTTGAACTCGCTGACGTGGCTGGCTGGCTGGATGGATGATGTGGAGAGATGCTTCTGCATCATACTCCTCAACTGCAAAATTCATGAGCTCCTTCTCATGAGCTTCCCATCTTAGCAGTGGCAATCCCCCTGGATCCCAAATCATCCTTTGGAGCTGTTCATCCGCTCCATCTTCCCGCTGCTGCTGCTGCTACTGCTTCTGTGCTACTGCTGCTGTTGCTGCTTCCTTCCGGTTTCTCAGCCTCTCCTTGCTGGCAGTCCTTGATGACCTTAACATCAGCCTTCTGATTTCTTCTATCACTCGGTCTAGCTGGTCTAGTGGCTGGCTCTTTTCATGTAGTCTCCTCAGCTGCAAAAGCTTTTGGCACATGGGCAGATCACTGTGATCTCCCAGGCCTTCTTCATATTCATCTATGGCCTCAAGTTGCCATTCTGCTGCAAACTTCAGCTCTGCAGTCTCTTCCTAACTGACTTTCTGTTCAATCACCTTCTCTGACAGCTCAACTTCTGTCAGTTCTCTTTCTGGTTCTGGATTGTTCAGCCAATCCTCCAGCATCTCTATCTCCCTCTGCCATGGAGTGATAAATCTTCCTGCCTGCTCTTTGGCTTCCTTTGCTGCTAGCTTCAATGCTGCAGCTTCTTTCTTTTCAGCTCCTTGGTCGAAATCATTGACCCATTCCTCAGAACGCTCATTTTCCTCTTCTGCTTCTGCTTGGGAAGATTCCAAAGTATGCTCCCATTCATCTTCCCTGACAGTCTCAGTTGGCTGTCCTTCTGTTGTTGTTGCATCTGCAACACAGATTTCTGCCTCTCCTTGGGCAAGTGGTAGGAATATTCCAATTCCTCCAATCATCAGAAGATTCCTCAGATCCTCCTCCTTTTTCAGCTGCACCTGCTGATCCAAACTCATCTATGAGCTCATCTTCTCTGTCAGCTCCTCGTGCTGATCAAAACTCACCTGCTCATCCCTGCCCAACTGGCAATATGGGATGTCTCTACTTCCCTCCTGACAGTCAATGGAGTCAACTGATCCCATCTTCATCAGCACTCGCTGAATTGAACTCACCTCTGAGTCCATTAGACCTTCAGATAGTCTCGAATCCTCATCTCTACCCACTTGGCAATCTGAGATGCTTCCACTGCCCTCCTGACAGTCTTCGAGATCCCGCAACGACCTCATTTCATTGCCCAGCTGGCAATGTGGAATTCCCTGGCTGTCCTCATGACAGTCTCTGAGATCCCATAGTGATCTCAATTCGTTGCCCACCTAGAAAACTGGAATTTCCTCTCTGCCCTCCTAGCAGTGCTTGAGATCTTCAACTGAACCTGTTTCATCCTCTTCTCCGAGATCTCTCCCAGTTTCTGGTTCACATATCTGAACCATCTCCTTAGGTTCGTCGAGGTTTTTAGCATACCTCAACCACCCTTTTAACAGCCTGCGCTATCTTCTAGCCATCAACTCTTTGACTGGCCATTTTGCCTTCGACTTCCTCATGGGCCATTCGTATACCCATCTCGGCTTGGCTTTCTGCTGCATCCTCAATGAAAGATTTTCTTTTTCTTTCTTTATATCAGAGAGCTCTTCATCTATATCTTCTTGGCTCCACAGATCTAAGTTTTTCCTTCCAGCATATCTATGACCTTCAGTAGCCATGTTGTTGTCTCTGTCTGCTCTCCTAGCAAACCTGCTGCTGTCACTCTGCAAACTTGAGTGTCCCAGCTTCTCCTATAGTCATCCTGACTGTCTATGGACTGTTTCCTACCTCTTATGCCTCCCTCGCCTGAAATATACAGATGAGAATCAGGCTCTGATACCAAACTTGACGCAGTCGCATACCCCGCATGGTCTCTGTGCTCGACCTCCCGGTCAAAAGGATCATTCTGTCTAAATTTCCTTGAGTCGAAGCGGCTCTTTTGATCCCCCCAGTGGAATCACTATTTAAATATCGATCCATAGGTCCTTCTCTGTCACGGCCTCTGCACATGCCTATGACCTTTCCCCAATTTGATTTCGGGGTTCGGGGTTTCGTGATCCCCGATGTCAAGAGTTCCCTGTCCTCTTGAATCCCCAATCTCCGATGAGCCAATACGCTGATACACGCCTTTACGTGTTAGCCCTCCTAGCTAAACTCCTGGCCCACATGACCACTATCCCTGTGACCGCAGTCTTATCTCTCATCGGGGTTTCGGGCTTTCCAATGCCGAAATGCATAGAACTCTTATCATCAGGATTCCTGATTCTCTGAATCCCAATTTCCTGATGTGACTCTCCTATTGGGACCTTTCCTGAAGGCTTCGATCGCTACCACGCATCCCCTCAATATAGACGGTCCTGATCGCCTCTCGTGATTTAGTTACTTCTGATGCTCCGGAAGTCTTGCCCTCAGGATTCGTGAAATGCCGAACCCCGATGCACCGATTTGAATTTTCTATCGGAACTTTCGCCGATAATCTGGATCTCCGCCACGTGTCTCCTCAAGATGGACGGTCCAGATCCAATCGGGGTTTTCACTATGCATTTACCCGATCTCTTGTCCTCGAGACTCCCGATATCCCGATCGACGAGGTCCCGATATCCCGATTCCTTTGAGACTCTCCTCTGCGAGCCCGATGCCCGGATCTCCGAAATGGATGATCACTCGACACGTGTTCTCCCTCAGATGGACGACTCAGATTCCCTCTCGCTATTTCGAGACTCGAAATGTCCCGACCTTCTCGACCTCGAGAACTCCGATATCCCGAATACCGATATCTCAATAAGTCAATCCTTTCGGGACCTTCACCCTCATGTTCACGAAGTTTAAACCTCATGCAACTTCCGATCGATCCAACGACTGACGGGTATTTTGATCAGATCTGATGATTCAGATCCGTCCTTCCTGTGTACTCCTCCTACTCTCTCTTGGATGTGCAAACCAATGGTCCGGATCTCCTTCTCCAGCCGATCTGATAACTGCTATGCTCCCTCTTGAGCTTGCGCACTTTCTTCCTAGCCTTGGGAGAATTTTCTAAAACTCAAAGGGCTCGACCTTTGTCTATTTCCTCCTGCGAGCTCTCGAGTTTAAGCCTTGCCTAAGTTCTCCACGACGCTATTCCTCCCGAGCTTGCAAAACTCTGAACTCTCCAAAGAGTTGTTCGACCTCTGCGTTCCTTGTAGCTATAACTTCGTGCGCTGAAAGCACTACCCCTCCTAAGCTTATCCTTGAATCCCAAAGGGATTCTTTGACTCCTGCGCCTCTGCAGAGTCTTCACGCACACAAAGTGCTATCTCCCCTGAGTTTCTCAAACACTCAGATCTCTAAGGAAATAAATCCTTCTTCCTTCCTCCTTCAGATGGAGAGTATTTGGATGCCCTCCTGGCTATCCTCTGCCTCAAGCAACCTCTTGCTGAGTGCTTCTGGGTATTCAGTACCCCGCGAAGATCCCTCAGTGGATTCTTCCTCCTGGATACAGAACTCAAGGAGTTCTCTTCTTCCTGTGCCTATCTGCACACTGTCTCAATGCCCTCCTGGCAGATTATCTTCTCATAGAACTTCAACAATTCTGTCCTCTGTGCATTCCTTGTACCTGCTCGATGCTCTCCTGGCAGAGCTCTCAGAATCCTCAGTGATTCTAGTTCTTCCTTAAGAACTCACAACAGAGTTCTTTCTCAATGCACCACTATGCATATGCTCAATGCCCACTTGGCAGAGCTCCACAGAATCCTCAGTGATTCTGTCTGCAACGGTGTTCCTCTCCCACAGCCCTGCCCCCTAAGGTATTCAATAACCTCACAGGTCTTTCTCTGCGTTGTTGATTTCAGCTGTGTGCCCGCCTGGCACATCTTTGTCTGAATCTGCAGAGTTCAGAAGTGCCTCAGTGCACTGGTATCCAGAGACCGCAGTACTCTGTCACGCCCACCTGGCATGAAACCACAAAGACCTCTCAAGCCTGAAACCAAACCAATTCCTGCAAATGCACACCTACATATACAACATAAAAGAACACTCACAGACATTCATTCAACACAGAAATACATGCAGGAAAAACTACTTCTGTTTGTATTAAAATAGAAAATGCCTGTTTGTACAAGGGTGTTCTCGAGCTCTCTCTTGCTCTTCTCTTACAACCACTACAACTAACTCAAAACGAGATACTAAAAATATCTTTTACCTGAGGGGGCTCTTCGAGCTCTTCCTTCCAACCTACCTACCCTATTCAATTACATTGAATGGGCTGTCTAGTCTAGCATCGGATCTAGATCTCAGCCTTACAAAACATTAAAGGCCTTCTTATCCACAGCTTGCGAAAAGGCACGGCTTCCCAGCTCAACAGCTTAAACATTAAATTACATTCAATTTTAAATCAAAATGAGGACAACGCCTCTCTTCATCACATGATTCTAATTCGCTGACATGGCTGGCTGGCTAATGTGGAGAGATGCTCCTGCATCATGGAGTCAATGCTAATCAACCAAATAACCAACCTTGGTTAGTCTAAGATGTTTTTGCAGTGCACCCACTACCTAAACATCCGAGAAATTTCTTCCCAAGTTCAACCTTGACAAAAAATACTCTAATGAAGATCACATTAAGAAATTTATGCTTGTGGTTAGGTTAATGAACGTAGAACAGGAGGATGTCGTTTCTAGGATTTTTCCATATACGTTAGCAAAGAAAGCATCAACCTGGTACTTATCTTTAGCTTAATCTTTAATTACTGGTTAGAATGATTTTGAAATGGCCTTTATTGAAACAATTGGTGAGGATAAGACCCCAACAACATTAGTTCTAGATATGTCAAGGATAAAAACGGAAGAAAAATAAAATCTCAAAGATTTTAATTTGTGGTTTCTCACAACAATAAATAAAATTCCTATGGATTCCAAGCCTATTGATGATGTGTCAATCAAATTTTATACCTCATCCCTCCCTATTTCGATGGAAATGTTTGTTAAAAGGGCTGAAAAATTATACTCTAGAAGGTACCTTTAAGGAAGTTGTTAAGATTGAAAAATATATGCTCAGTCTCAAAGGTAACCCTGGAGTTGAGGCATCAAAAGACAAAACTGGTACCAAAACCAAGGTTACCGTGACCAAAGCCCCTGAAGACAAGAAATATTGAGAGTCCAAAGCCATGGAAGCACTACGGAGAATTGTAAAGAAGCTTTCCAATGAAATCATCGACATGACGAAAAATATTGAAGACGGTGCTTCCAATCCCAAAAAATTATTCAAGTTTCCTCCGAAGAAAACCACTCCCCCCATCGCTAAAACAAATCCTCCTACCGAAGACATAAATGTTGAACACTTTATAAAAACATTTAAAGCTTGGGAAAATGACACCCTGTTGATGGCTAGAATTGACCATGATCAACATTAAGGAAATCACCTGGTCAGGGCCCAATTAGACCCTTATCCATTTGGGATGGTGATTTCAACTGGTTACAATGGGTATAGTTATCCATTTAAAAAGGTTTTTCTCGAGTAAATGGATAATTAACTTGAAGCTTTTCTAAATCCTATTTGCAAGAAAGAAAATAATTAGTTTATCTCTATTCTAAGCCTAAACTATCCTAACCAAGATATAGAAGTAATTCATGATGTCTTAGTTAGGAGGAAAAAGAATAACAAAACCTTGAACATGATATAAAAGTAAGCTATTAAGCTATAGAAGTAATTCTTATAAACTAATAACAATTAAAACAGATACACATCAATCTTAACTTAAAAAATAGTTACTATGGAAAGATTAGATCTCAATATGGAGGATTAAAATATATTGAACATGAAATAAGAAATTTGTCTAATTAAGGAAACAATTCACAAATAAAGACAACGATTAAAGAAAATGCATACCAATAATGAATCTAGTAAATAGTTACTAGAAACTATAGATACCCATACTCACATTCAAAGGTTAATTAACAAATTCAAACTAATCATGAAAGACAACTTATCAATGATTTT
Source organism: Picea sitchensis (assembly GCA_010110895.2). Lineage (NCBI taxonomy): Eukaryota > Viridiplantae > Streptophyta > Pinopsida > Pinales > Pinaceae > Picea > Picea sitchensis. The sequence goes on from SNQJ01S0045962.1 coordinate 122,893, forward strand.
AAATAAACATGAATTCACATAACTCATACTCATTGAGAATGGAATTTGTCAAATGGAAAGTCTTTTATTAAACTCAAACCATGATAATAGTATCAAATTCTAAATACAAACAAAAGACTTGAGAGTCTTCTATGAGTTTAAAAAGCTTAACAATAGTGCACGAGTTTTATAATTGATTTCAAACTCAAAATACAACAGATTTCAAGAGTGCACTATTGTGGCCAAATCTAGAGAATCGCGTAAGAGGTAAAATCAGAGATCCTACTCAAATTTTGTGGCCAGAACGTTTTGGTCGGATAATTAAAGCTTAAACGAAAAGAAGATAAGATATATATGAGCATCCAAAGTATTAGTAATGGTAAAAATGTGACGTAGTTTTGAACGGAGGAGAGCCGAGCCAGACACGTTATTTGCACGGTATGCATTGAATTATTTTGAAAGCGAAGGGATTCCGGTATGGTCTGTGTGTTTTGCTGCCTCTCTTCCAACGACTTTATGTCAATATGAAAACTCCACTGGAACTGGAATTGTTTAAACTTTAACTCCAAGCAGAAACTCTACTATAGAAACCGGCCCTAAAACTGGTTTGGATGCGCGAGCAGGCTTGTCCCCCAGGGCGAGGATGCTGCTGGTGCAGATGCTATTGAAATAGGCACTGCTCAAATGGATATGCTTTATCTGCAGTCAAAACCCTATCTATGTCTACTGTTGAATAATAAGCAGTCAAAGCCCTATCGATCACTATATTCCTGACACTGCAGGTATAATAAAGGAATGAAAATCCAAAAAATCCAAACTACAAAATCCTTTTAAAAGAAAAACATCCTTTTAAAATAAAACTGATTAAATTCTAAAATTAATAAAACTAAAAGAAAACAAATTTAAATTAAAGTAACTAAAATAAAACCAAATTAAAATAACGCTCCAATTAAAATAAAGTTAAAATCAAACTAAAATAAAATAACTAAAGCTAAAGTAAATAAAACTTAAAAGAAAATAAAGTAAAAAGAAAATTGATAAAGAAGTATTTGATTCGATGGATAAAGAATTATTTTATTTCTTTATGGTGAAAACGTTTCTTGAATTCGCACGGTGCAATACTCATGTG
>SNQJ01S0045962.1:124010-135727 GCA_010110895.2 Picea sitchensis
TGTCTAAACAAATATCCTAACCTATCACAGTTAAAAATAGAAAAGATAAATTAGATTATGAGAGATATGTTGAATTGTAAATTTAAACTTTTATCCCTTTGTTAAATGGCATGTTAATACATCATTTATTTTAAATTAAGATTGTGATAGATTCATTTTCATGAGATGTTGTTAATTAAACTTTTATTTTAAAAAAATAACATAATAAATTTAAGATACATCCTAAACTAAAGTACAATTATGAGATTAAAATAAGAGAGGAACAACAAATATGTTACACATTAAAAGAATATAGAGTATTATGAATACAAATTAATGTGTAATCAAAGATGAACCTCTTTTGCATGTTATTCTCCTTAAAGATTCATACTTTCAGAATTTGAAAAACATATTGTACTAAACATCTTATATCAAAGTTTATTAACTAATAAAGTTAAAGATAGAACTTAAAAGGAATGTTTAATAAATGTAATCATTATCAAGATTGAAGAATAATCAGGATTGAAAAATAGGTAAGGAAAACTTCCCTGAATGTATCTTCTTGATAACCTAGCTCCAACTTGAGTATGATGCATCCCTTCATAACTTAATTATTTGAGTAAATAAAAGAAAGATATTCTACTTGCAAAACACAAATAAACTAGACTACTTCTAACCTATTATAATCTACATTAGCAATAAAAAATATGTAAAATCAAATTTCCAATGTAGCCAATCATATTGTTTTAAACCTGCAAACATATGTACATTAAAAATTAGAAACAGTAAATGAAACAACAATAAGTTACATGAAGAAAAAATTAAAATTTCTAAATCTATATCAAACATTGATCCAGGTGGATATTGGTGGCCACCCACCTATTCCAACTAGCTCCTCGTGTCCATTTTTTGTTTAACATGTTCTTTTGTACTGCTTTATAATTGTGGGTTCTACACTTCTAGGGTTGTCTGAAGCCCCACACATCCTCCAGGTGGATATAGGTGGCCTCTCTCCTAATCCAACTGGCTTATTTTGTATGTTTTCATGTTAGCACATCTTGTTGTACTTCCAGGGCCATTTTGGGGCCCTAAACGTTGTTTTTTTGGCTCGCCACATTCAAACTATAGACATAGTCAAAGCTTGATGGAGAAATGTGTATTTCTCTGAAATACCTTTCCACTGAGCTATCACGCGCCTAAAACGGAGGTCATATGCAAAAGTTACAACCCTGGGAAGTCGAGGTACCAAATTACACCAACTTACCCATAGGGCCCACATAAATTTTGGCGTTTCACCTTCTAGGGTTAGGTTTTTGGATGTATAAGGTTTTAAAATTCATGAGTAATATAAAAAATGCCTCTGGAGCCTCATTTTAATCCTTTATGCTAAGATAGATGCATGTAGCAGACACATCTCTTCTCAGAGATAGCTACCACCATTTGAAAAGAAGTGCTCAAACAACTCAAATAGGGAGGAAATTGATACCTTCCCCAGTGGAGTCGCCAATCTGTTGTATCCTTTTCGTCACTTGAATGAGCAAAAGAGGGACACTTGCAAGTCCAGTTAGGTCAGTTGAACAGGATAGAAGTTAGTGCAAGAGTTAGACACATCAAGCACAATAAATAAATAAACAACTAAGCTAATAACAACTAAAGAAACAAAACTAAAGTGCATAAGGAAATTAGAACCAAAATCAAACAAACAATTGACCAATATTATGCCACCAATGGATAGATTGTATTAGTGGGCAAACACCAAAGAGAAAGGGAGACTTATGGGTTCCCTCTTCCTCCAAGGGCGGGCTCTTGAATCCCATATGAGAGAGATCTTCTTACAAATAACAAACTATAAGGGAAATGGCGAAGAAATCCAAAGCTCATTCCCCCAAGAGGTAAGGTGAATATCTTAATGAAATGATGCTAGTATGCTCCAAGAAGGAAAGTGGTTCCTTCTTGGAGAATAGAGGCAGCATAACAATACAAATAGATTCATGGAAATATAGTAAACCCATGGCCTCTTTTTATAGCAAGGCTTTGAGGCATTATCCAACTGGTCTTTAGTATGAACAAGGGGCCCTTTAGCGCACCTTTAGGTCTTTGACCAGCCCCACATTCGGATTCAACTCGGATTTGGGGGTCAAATCGACTTGGGAGCTGAACCATAAGTGGGTGGGAGGCCTACCAGAATCATAAATGCACCATTCTGAGGTGTGCACAACTTTTTGCATACATAGTCATGCATCGGGCACATGTGCATTTTTCCTGCATTTTTGATTGGCGCACGTGTGCACGATTCCTTTATATTTTGAGCGCATGTTGATTTTATAACTAGTTGTATAGTTTATTCCCTTTGGAAATGCATTTTTTGGGCCATGAATGAACTAATAGGTGTTTGGAGATGAAAGATTCCTGTAACCATTTGCAAACAAAATTTCAATGATAACAATCGCTAACTGAGATCTTGTTTTATCAATTTATATCTTCTGTTTGGATTACAACTTCTTTATTTTCACTTTTTGAATCTTTGATTGGATTTTGTGTTGTGTTTCCTTGACGTAAAATCAACCTTTTGTTCTTCAAACTTTGGTTCATTTTGCTGCTTTTTGTTCATCTGATAATTTGAAGATTGTTACAAGGAAACTCAGTTATCTCTTTACTGTTTAATTGATCTCTGAACTTTATCCATTTCCAGAAGATTTATTAAGTGTGCTTTGTTGTTTTTTGGTGTTTTATTCAAATCATTAGTTTTTTCTTTTCTTCTGTCTCTTATTGACTATTGAGAGTGCCTTTTGTTTGTGTGATTTTGCTTTCCATTTTCTAAAGTCTTAATAGTAAAGTATGATTTTATTATTGAAACAAGAAGAATTAAACAAATCATTCAATCAAACAAAGGGATAATTTTTGCAATTGGTTTTTGGACATCGGAAAAGATTTCTTTACAATTTAGTGAAATTTTTGCATTGTTCTGTTTGGTAGTGAAAGAAGAAACTCTTCTCCTTCCTGTAAATAGAAGTTCATCGAAAGAAAAGAATTTGATATCATTCTTTTACTTCTTTGGGATTCAAGTCGCAACATCATTAGTTTCACTCTCATTCACCTTTGTGTAAATAACAACCACTAAAATCAATGCTAATTAAAACCAATCTAGAAACTTTTTCTTTTTAAGATATTTACACCAACAATAGACTAGGACTAGTGCTTTGGAATAGGTTGTGAGGATAACTCTCCAAAGCATTCAAGATAAACTCAGAATCTTGATATAGGGAGAGTAAATCCAATTTTCATATAAGCATAGTTGGGATCCCCCTCTCACACAGGGATTATGCACGAGGTCACATTCGGGAGAGCAAGGAAGATTATCCCTCCGAGGCTTAACCGTTCATAGTAGTCAGATCGTATATTGGGGGTTCTTCTTGAGGTTCAACTATATTCATTTGGTCTCAGAGCTTCATGAATTCTGAATCTATTTGGGGTCCTCTGGAGTCTTACCGATCCACTTGTCTTCAGTTCTCTTGAAGGATTTTGGACTTGATATCCTGCCCATACGTTCAGAATCGACTGTCGACTGTACCCGCCCAGAGGCTGACTGCGAGTTGGTTTCCTTAGCAGCCTTAATATTTAGGGTCCTTACACGAGGTGATGGTGAAGGGAAGTCTTCATTATACCTAGAACAAACATTGGTCAAACTCACTCAGGCTCCTTGGAGGGTAACCCCACGGGTCAAACCACGAGGAAAATTGCACCAAGGTGTAAGTTCATTAAGAAGGTTGCCAACGTAACTGTTTCAACTGCTCATATCCTAGCCCCTTCTCACTTTGATCACACGATGTTGGATTTGATCACCAACTAGTACGTTCATTGAGAGAAGGAATTGTTTTCTTGTTGGTTTTTCTAGATTTTTAGCGAGTGTTATTTATTTACTTGATTGTATTTCAAAATTGAGACTGTAGATGATAAAGGTATTCGTAGATCACATAGGATCAAATGGTTTCTCTAGAAGGCTACGAACCCTTACCTCCTAACTCACCCGACGACATTTATCATGAAGAGGTTGAGAACCATTCAGACGCTGGGAGTGCTGCTACTCCTTTGTTAACAAATCCAAAGAGATCTTTTGTCACAGTTGATGAAGGTTCCCTTCCTATTAAATTGACTTTGCAAACTCCTCTCGAGCCACTCCTTGTCTGTTTGGACTCCTCCGGTAACGTTATAGAAGAATATTTTCCTTGTTTGTCATCAAGGCCATATACTGAGACAAATATGGAATCCACCCAACTGAATTTTAAGGACGAGTAAATGACTCATGTTCATTCCATTGACACGGTCAATCCGCAACAGACTCCTATTCATTACATATGGAGAACTCCATCGGGATGTGACCTTTACAAAAAATTCAATTTCAGTCGACCACCTTTTGACCCTATTGCCTCTACTGGTGTCGAGGGAGGAATGTCCAGTTAGACTATTGACCATCCCATTGAACAAGTATTAAATCCTACTGCCACATTAGTACCAGTCAAAAGTAACACCAGAATCATGTTTCCTAGTCATATGCAAGGTACCTTGACAATTACTCCTTCTATCCCTCTTCAACCCACAACTCCTCATATTTCACAAAACCCTATTGGGACACTTGTGCCTCATGGAATGAAGAATCCTACCATGCACATACACTCAACTGTGGGACAAATCCCAACTGGGGGGAAACCATCATTTAGTGGACATATCCCTCTTGGGGGACAACCACCCTTACACATACCCACTGGGGGGAAACCCCCTTTTGTTGGTCAAACCCCAGTTGCTACCCAATAAATGAAAGGGGGACAACCTTCTTTCACTGGAAACCTTCCACAATCCTAGGGACTATCCCAAGGAGGAGATTTTCATCAATCATATCCGGGAGGGTCATCATATCCCAACCCACAAGGAGGAATATCAAATCCTAGGACTTCTAGATTACATTTTGGAAAACCTTTCCCAGGGGTCCCAAATCCCACTTGGGGTCCTCAAGGACAACCATCTTATCCTCCCCAAGGACCACCTCTTTACCCTCCTCCAGGATAGCCTGTTTACCCCCCTCAAGGGAAAATTGTTTATCCACCTCAGGCTAATCAAATGACCTATCCTCCCATGGGCTATATTGGCTACCCTCCCTAGGGCCAGACATGTTTCCCTTCTCATTTCACCAACGTTCCTCAACAGATGAATCCTCCTTTCGCTGGTCAACAACAACAATATATGGGAGGGACTAGTGGCTACAATTATCCATCTCAACCAGTTTATGGCTCTACTAACATCCCCATGCCACACTAGTATCATCCTCAGGTCAATCGATAACTACCATTCCTAGCCACGTTAGATCTACCAGATCTATCACGATTCACAAATGATCCCATATTACATTCTCCTTTCTGGTCAGTTATTCTGTCTAAGTTACCTTCCAACATCCCGAAATTTGATGGTAACATGGCGAAGACCCTATCAACCATGTCATGACGTTTCATCTATGGTGTTCCTTCCACTCAGTTATGGATGATTCTATCCGATTACATCTTTTCCATCGCATACTTACGGGTTTAGCAGCTAAATGGTACATTAAAACCCAATGCAGTACATTTTTGGATTTTAATTCCCTTGCCATGACTTTCCTCACACACTTTCAATTACCCATCTGTTACAATACTGGTACAAAACTCTTGACCTCCCTTCGTCAAACTAACTTTGTACATATCTCTGATCACATTCATGAGTGGAAACGATGGCAAAGGTTGATCAAAGAAACCATTCTTGATCAATTATTGGTTGAATGGTTCAGTAAATCTCTCTTAACTCCAATTTATCATGATGTCGCCATGGGTGGTGTTGTCACAGAAGAGGAAGTAATTGCTCGAGCCCAGCATCTGGACTTGGTTTATTCCCAATCTGGTACTTTGTATGAATTGATACCGAATGCTCCCCATACGTCAACCAATCCATCAAAACCATCTTCCACAACTCATATAGATGGAGTTATCGGTTCCGTCAAAATCCAATCTCCCTCACAGTTGGCCAGTTCGGCTAATCGTTTAGTTCCTTCACCCATTATCGGTTCAAATTCACTCTCATTTTCCTCCCCTCTGACTCAAATATCTAAGGTGAATGCAGTTCAATCTACTTCTCCACAAAAATAAGGAGGGAAGAAGAAAATGAAAAATAAACCATAGAAGAACAATAATGAAAATCCAAAAACACCAACTCAACCACCTACTACAGAGAAACAACCACAGTGAAAACTAAAATTTCCTTGCCTCATTTTTGGTGATGATCACTACATATGAGACTGTCCTCATTGCGACGAAGTCAAATTTTTTTTTAAAGGAAATTCCCAACCCGTTGTATTGACACAACCTTTTCCACAACAACAATCCCTAGTTGCGTAAGACCCTACCCCTCTGGCAAGTGGCAATCCAAATCACCCTCCTAGAGAGGAAGCTTCATCGAGTTCCCATATTTATATGTTTAATGGGATTGATTTAACTACCCGTACTACAACATATGATGCTTTGGCTAAACCTGATAAAGAAAAATTCGCTAACAGTACTACATCAGATCCACCATCTACTACCATTACCCCTCCAGATTGAGAAACCTACTTTCGACTCTATCTTATGTCCTCGCAAGAGCACTATTTGGAAGTGAACTTTTAATCCTAGTTCATGTGCCACTCAAAACTACAACATCGTTGAATATTTGGCTCAAGCACCTGTGCTATGTCAGCTCTCGAAGTTCTACAACATCTCCCTAGTCAACATAAGACTCTCTTGGCCACCATTGGAGCGATAGATCCTGAGTCATCTAATAATATCATGTTTAACGTCGATAATTTCAAGTCACGCCTCTGTCACTAGTTGGCCTTCCAAATTGATGTTGTTTTCCACAATCAACATATTCATCGCATGATCCTGGATGAGGGAGCTTCTAATTGCGTCATGTCGTTAGCTTGTTAGAAAGGGTTGAAATCACCTGGTATTAATCAATCCCCTACTATGTACAAGGATTCAATGGGTGAGGCTTTCGTCCTCATGGATGTTTGTAATCCTTAACTGTTCAATTGGGTGGCAAGACTGTATCAGTAGATTTTGAGGTAGTCGATGCTCCCCTTGATTACAACTTATTATTAGGAAGAATGTGTTTTTATGCCATGACCACCTTCACTTCATCAATGTTTCGATGTGTACAATTCCCTATCAAGGTAAAAATGTGACTATAAATAAATTAGATTACTACACTCCCGACGCTCGTGCTCCTGCAACCAACAACAGTCCTTTTTTGGGAGATTCTAAGATTACTTACAAAAGTGTAGGAGTAGGTATTTTAAAAGAATATTCCCTTATGGGTACCTTTCTTGCACCATTTCCTCCCACTTCGTACCATATTTCCATGATCAATATGATCTTGACTATAGCGTACCAATCCTACGAATCATATGATCCCTGGATTATGCCTAGTCCTTTAGATTTTGATGCACTAGGTGACACTATGCCACTTAATCGTACCGAGGCTTCCTACGATGCCATCCAATCTGCCTCTCCCTCACTGAATGATCAACATCAATTGGCATCTACTGCTTACTCATTGACATCTTGGTTGGATTCCTTATCCTCTACTTTCGATTACATCCTCTGTATTTTTCCACTGGAAAAATACATTATGGAAATGCTTAGTATCGAAGAGGCACCCTGGGATGATAACCATCATCGTTCATCTTTTCTTCCTAGTTTGGATGAAATTGAGAAGGATATACACTCTATTTTTCCTAGCGATGTTGTCAATTCTCCCCAATATCCTATACTCACCCAAGACACCATCTCTGAGGGGAATTTGGGAAAATATATTCTATGATTTCTATCAATATCTCGATCAACGAAGGTATTGTGGAAAATTTTCATCTAGGTGCGAATTGTTCACCTAAAAAAGTGGAAATTTATACCGCTTTGTTCAAAGAATTCAGTGACATCTTCGCTTGGAGTTATGAAGAAATACCAAGGATTGATTCATCAATCGTTGTGCATGAGATAAAAACTTACCCAGGATTTAAACCTGTATGACAAAAAATTCTCCCGGTTCATCCTAAGAAAACTGTGGCCATAAAGTCAGAAGTTGAAAAGCTATTGAAATGTGGCTTTATTTATCCTGTCCCTTTGATCGAATGGGTTTCTAACATCGTTCTGGTCACTAAGAAACAAGGGACCATTCGTGTTTGTGTTAATTATAGGGATCTTAATAAGGCTTGTCCCAAAGACAATTACCCTACACTCTTCATTGATCAAATTATCGATAATTTCATTGGCAGCATCATTTTTCATTCATGGATGGTTTTTCGAGATACAACCAGACTGAAATTCTATCAACTAATCAACATAAAACAACCTTCATCTATCCTTGGGTGATGTTCACTTATCGGAAACTACCTTTTGGTCTTAAAAAGGGTGGAGCTACTTTCCAGTGGGCCATGTCGTACGCCTTCCATGACATCAAACATATTGTGGAATCAACAAGCAATTTTTCTTCGTTGTTGGTTTTACCACATCTGTTTGAGCCCCCACAAATGCATCTTCATTGTTGAATTAGGCCAACTCCTTGGATTTGTCATCTCCAAAGATGGGATTAGGGTGGATCCCTTAAAAGTTAAAGCTATCCTCGCTTTACCCCCTCCCAACAACCTCACCCAACTACAAAGTTTGCAAGGGAAAGAAAAATGTCTTTGTCCTTTCATCTAAAATTACGTTGAACTCACTAAAGGATTTATGAGATTGTTGTAGAAAGACACTCCTTTAATCTGGGATGACACTATTGAATGCTCAGTCGATTCCCTTAAACACGCCTTAACCAACACGCCTCTTTTGCACCCACCTAATTATGCGAAAGATTATATTATTTATTTGGCTGCCTCTACTACCACCATTTCTATGATGTTAGTTCAAGAGGATAATAATGGTGATGAACATGTGATTTACTATCTGAGTAAGAGTCTATCTAGTCCTGAGCTTTGATATTCACATGTTGAAAAGTTGTCTCTAGCTGCAGTTATTGTTGTCCATAGATTTCTACATTACATCCTGTTACACACTACCATGGTCATCACAGACTTGAACCCCATGTACCATATATTGACTCGTCAGGTCCTTGGGGGAAAATATTCCAAAGGGATCGTCATTCTTCAAGAGTTCAATCTCGACTTTTCCAAATCAAAAGCTAAAAAATTGTTGGTCTTTGCAAAATTGATATGCGATCTTCCCTATACTGATGAATATATTGAGCGCAAAGATTCTCTTCCCGAGGAATCCCTGTTTCACATTAGTACATCTAGCCCTTGGTACGAATATATTCTTCTCTATCTCCAAACCCAACGCTTTCAGCCAGACATCTCACATGACGAACGTCATCGTATCTGACACCATTCTAAACTCTACCTCATCATCGGTGGCACTTTGTACTGCCAGGGTATCGATATTTTCCTACAACATTGTTTAACCTACGATGAGGCTGAACAAGTATTAAATGACTGCCACCTTGGAGCTTGTGGAGGTCATCTTTCTAGGATGGCCACAACCCATAAAATATTACATGTTATTTTTGGCCTTCAATCTTCAAGGATTGTATCGAGGCCGTAAAACAATTCCCACCCTATCAAATATTTCAGAAAAAAGAACGTACCCACCCTGCTCCACTGCATCCCATTATTTTCATCGGCCCCTTTGCAAAATGGGGCATTGATTTTATGCAATGTAAGCCTAGATCAACTGGGGAGCACGGTTATATCATCATTACCATCAATTACTTCACTAAATGGGTTGAGGCTATGCCTACATTTCATAATGATGGTCGTACTATAACACTCTTTGTTTTGAACCACATCATAACTTGATTCGGTGTCCCACAAGATATTGTAACCGATCATGGCTCACACTTCCAGAACTAGATGATGAGTGAGTTGCATGCCAAGTTGGGTTTTCTCCATGAAAAATTATCCCCATATTATCCTTAGGAAAATAGACAAGTTGAAGCCATCAACAAAGTCTCGAAGACCATGCTCCAATGCATGGTGGGAACAAAAAAAACCTCTTGTAACTTGCAACTTTTCTCCGCACTCTGGTCCTATCGCACTTCTGTAAAAATTGCAACTAGATTCACACCATTCCAGTTGGTATACAGTATATAAGAGGTGTTATCAATCAAATGTGAGATCCCTTCATTAAAGCTTACCATAGAACTCCTACCTCACACTTCCACTGAAGAGGAACGATTCATGTATTTAACCAAGTTGGAAGAAACCCGTCATGATGTCACTCTCGTTAATGAGACATACAAAAAATGAATGAAAATTCCATATGACAAATCCATTCGACCTCGTGTTTTTGTAGAAGGAGACTTGGTCCTAGTTTATGATCAAGCTCATGATAAGTTGGGGACGGGAAAGTTAGAACCCCTCTGGAATGGGCCTTATATCATAAAACGTGTGTTACATAGAGGCACCTACGAGTTAGTTGACTATGATGGAATATCTCTCGGTGAGCCCCAAAATGGGCTTTACCTAAAAAATTACTATGCCTAAAATATCTCGCATGTGTGCATTGTACATTATTGTATTATATAATTTTGACTTGGTGTGTCTTTTCTTTTGTGTGCACGAGTTTTGTCTTAGCTTCTTATACTTTGTCTTGTGATTTCATGCACATATGACATCTACCTTTCCCATCTTTTTCGGGTTTACAGATGGCGCTAGTCGACACACCCAGGACATAGCTTTTGTAGCTTGGGTCATCTAACACTCTGACAAGTTGGTGAGTTTAGGAGGAATTTTCCTCGGATATTCCACCAATAACATGGCAGAATATCATCTTGTCATTGGACTCTTAACCGAAGCCTCCTCTCTAGGTATAACTCATTTTATTATCAACCTAGAAACCCAACTCGTGGTCTGTCAGCTTAATCGTGAATACGTCGTCTGCAACCCAGTCTTTCTACATCTCCACCTAAGAGTTCATCGTCTTGAAAGATCATTTGATTTTCTCCAATACAAACACATACCGAGGGACCTCAATACCACTTCGGATTTGTTAGTTAATTACATGTTTAATCAATATCTTGCGCATAGATAAAACATTTTGAAAAACATGAATCACATGTACACAAAAACATCACATAAGATAAAATATAACATCGATAGGCACTGCAAAACTCGTATATATATATATATATATATATATATATATATATATATATATGCATGATAGAAAAAGTTTGTTTAAAAACATCATCAAAATGTACATAACGGGGCAAAAAGCTTGGGCCTTCATGCCGTTAACATTGTCATAAAGACTACAAAATCCACTGAGGACCCTAATCATCCTCCTATATCATGTTGTGCTCTATGTAGCACACTACTGCTCATGCTACCCAACAAATAAAATAGTTGAGACTCTTGGGAACCCGAACCGTATGTCTCTATAAGAGGAGAGGCACATTTCGCCTCTTGAGGGGTGGGACACCCATAGTCAAACCCCATAGGTTCCTCTCTACCTCTTGAAGTCCTCCCACCGCAATGTCGTTCTCAGCTGCTACCTGTGCATCTCCACGATGCCCCAATACTGACATCTCCAACGGACATGATGCACCTCTGTCTGCATGATGAAACAAATACTTTATATTCCTCATTGTAAAAATAAAAAACAATATAAAATAAAAATAAAAATAAA
>SNQJ01S0045962.1:145178-156846 GCA_010110895.2 Picea sitchensis
GATTCATAACATATAACAAACCCATTTTGAGTGAGGACTCCACCAAGTCCCTCTTTACATGCATCTGTGCATACAATGAAGTCTTCATTTGGGTCTGTAATCCTTAGTATTGGAGCACTTTTTAATAATTGTTTCAAGTTTTGGAAACTCTTTTCACAATCCAATGTCCACTGAAACTTCACACCCTTATTTTTTAAGGAAGTGATTGGGTGTGCACTCTTTGAAAATCCTTCAACAAATCTCTTGTAGTAGCCTGCAAGACCCATGAATGATCTCACCTCTATGACATTCTTTGGCACTGACCATTCTCTAATGGCTTCTATCTTCTTAGGATCCACTGCAATCCCCTCCTTTGAAATGATATGTCCCAAATAGTGAAATTGCTTCTGATAAAATGAGCACTTGCTCAATTTGGCATACAACTGATGCTCCCTTAATACTTGCAACACCATCCTCAAATGATGCTCATGCTCTTCTTTTGACTTGGAATATATAAGAATGTCATCCAAAAATACAATGACAAACTTGTCTAAATATTCTCGGAAAACACCATTCATTAAGCACATGAAAACAACTGGTGCATTTGACAACCCAAATGACACCACTGTGAACTCATAATGAACATACCTTGTCCTGAAGGAGGTCTTGCTGATATATTCCTCTTTAATCCTTACCTGATGTTATCCTGACTTGAGATCTATCTTTTAAAATATCTTTGCATCCTTCAATCGATCAAAAATATCATCAATCCCTGGCAGATGATACTTGTTCTTAACAGTCACTTTATTCAAATTTCTGAAATCAATGCACAATATTAATGTTCTATCTTTCTTCTTCACAAAAAAGACTGGGCACCCCAAGGTGACACACTTGGGCGTATATACCTCTTCTTCAGAAGCTCTTCAAGTTGCATTTGCAACTCCTTCAACTCTAGTGTACTCATTCTGTAAAGAGTCTTTGACACTGGAGCTTCTCTCGACATTAAATTTATAGAGAAATCAGTATCTCTCTTTGGGGGTAGTCCTAGTACCTCCTTCAACACATCTTCAAAATATTCCAGGACTTCATGATATTCCAAATTTGGCACCTTATCTTTTAAGTGTCTCTTCCATATGTGCTGCAAATATTAGACACCCTTTTCTGTAACATTTCTTCAGCTGCAATGCTAAAATTTCTCGGATGGTTACTACCCTGGGAATTCCTTGCACTGTCCTTTGGTTCCCATATTAATCCAAGCAAGTAAATGCCTTGTTATGACAGTATAGGATAGCATGATGTTGGTCCAACCAATCCATTCCAATTAGACAGTCATAGGAACCTAAAGGTAAGATGTTCAAATCTTCCCTGGTGTTCAGTCCATTCATGTCCAGAAGACATGACTTAACCATCTCATTAACTTTTCTTTTGGCTCCTGTAGCCAGCTGCACCTTCTTGGCAAGTGTAAACTTTCCACCATCTTAGGATCTATATAACTATGACTAACTCCTGAATCAATTAAAATAACAATGGTTTGGTTGTTGATCATACCTTCAACTTCAATCATGTGTGACTGATACTCTGCTTGCTTATTATCTAGGGATGCATAGGTCCTTGGCACATTTCTACCCATGTCCTCCACTTTTTCAGCTTGCTGTACATTGTGAACAGTTCTCCCTTTTCCACCTCTGTGAGGACAATCTATGTACACATGATCTCTTTTACAACCCCAACATTGAATAGGTGTCTTCCTTGGACTTTGACTCCCTACCTCAATCGTTCTGGGTTCCTTAGAAGTTTGTTGTCCCTGTGGATTATTTCTGAAGAATGGTGGTTTAGATCCCTTCTTCCTTTGATCCACCTTGAACTTCGTTTTGTCTTCCCAAGATTTTTGGAAAGTTGGCCTTGATTTTTGTTGATCATATAGGCACTTAGGTTGCCTTATGGTCTCCTCCAATATCTTGGGATCATCATATTGTATTTTGTCACTGATGAAGGATGGAAATCCACTCAAATACCTTTGAGTATTAACTATCTCATCCTTGATGAAAGAGACATACTTCAATAGTTCTAAAAACCTTCTTTCATATTCATCAATGGTCATACTCCCAAGCTTGAGTTCAAAGAACTCTTTCAGTTTCTTGTCATAGTATCTCTTAGTCAAGTATTTCTTCTCAAAACACTTCTTGAATTCCCTCCAAGTAACACTTTTTTCTTTAAGGTGTTTCACCTGCACAAGTTGATCCCACCACATGGATGCCTTTCCCTTGATTTGATAGATGACAATTCTACCTTCTGCATGAGAAGAATAATTATGCAATTGAAAATACTTTCTCATGCCCAGGAGGCATGTTCTGCATCGTCATCCTTCTTGTGCTCACCATCAAATGTAGGAGGTTTTATTTTGTTCATTTCACCTCATAGTTCATCCACCCTAGACCTATTATGATTTCTGACAGGGGATGGACTTGAGATGCTATGTGATCTCTTATTGGAATGCATCGGGGAGTGATGGTGATGTCTGCTAACACTTCTTGCTCTTCTTTTATCAACTTGGCGCAACTCTGCGCTGTAATATGTATTTTTGCACCTACTCCTTTGGAATTTTCATAGGATCTCAATTGGGTTTCTTCAGATACATCTTATGGACACTCTGTCCAAGTTTCACCTCTTTCTGAGTTCAGGGATGCTAGTCATAGACTGCTGAAATTCCAGACCAAAATACCATATTGTAACTGGTATGCTACAGGTTCCTTATTTTCCATATTAAACACTTTTAACATGCCCAGAAATTTAATTGAGCTCTTGGAATGTATTATATGGTTCCATAGCTTTCCATTGACTACTCTTGTGCCTCAATTTGATTCCGGAGCAGAAAGTTATGGTTCTTTGAAGTTAGACGGGTGTTAAAATTTACCCTTCACTGTTTTTGCTATAACTTTCTCATAAAAGCTTTGTTTGACGAACAATTTACACCATTAGAAAGCTCTCTCTGAGCTCTTTTATTTGAGTTGTAGAGATAGAGTGTGCCTTGGCACACTCTTTTCTTGTGGCTTTTGAGTAGCTATAAACGCTGTTAAGGCCCTAAAAAACACGCTGCAAAAAGATGATGTTCAAATGATATAAAACGTCGCAGAAAATCATTGGTTTTTTGCTGTTGTTCACCCTTCAAACAACTTCACGTGTAGAAATTTCAACCTGCACACCCATATTTACCATGCGCAGCAACAACACAAGGTAAATCATGCTTTTTTCACTTTAAAACCACTATGTTTCACTTCTCTATCGCGCTAATAACTTGTGCGCATTACTTTTGTGTCACGCGCCCATATCCACCGTGTGCAGTTTTGGTTCTTGCACTATTACCTGTTACGCGTAGTTTTTGTATCGTGTGCTAATATTCCACGCGTAATTTTTGCATCTTGCGCTGATATTCCACATGCATTATACTCTACAAGTTACACCATGCTAGAGTTTAGTACGCCCCCACTGCGCACCAATACTCTATGTGCACCATTAACTAGATTGTTGCGCGACAACATATCCCTACATTGTGTGCGCACCAACAAAATTCATCTGCACTTTTCCAATATTGCGCACACCACGCACGTCATTATTATATGTGTGCACACCGCACACACCTTAATATGCATATGAATGCCACACAATGCTAAATTTAGTGCGCGCGCCTGCACACAATGATTTTTCCGTGCGGTGCCAAAATTTACCGCGCGCACCTGCTCACTAACATTTTTTTCACGCGACACCGAAATTTAGTGCGCACACCTCCACACTAATGTTTTTCCATGTGACACCAAAATTTATCCCGCGCACTAGCACGCCAATATCTTTCCGTGTAGTGCCTAATTCACTGTGCATCATGTATTTTTAGTGTGCCCTCCTATGCACACTCATTTTTATGCGCAACAATTCCTGGTGAATTCCGCTGCAGAAATTGGGGCTTTTGCTCAAATTTTTCCCCAATTTACCATAGACATTCTGCAACTATGAAATTCATTCAATTTCACCCGATAACACCAGTTCAACCTTTGTAACAACAAATCGTTGTGGGTTGACATTTCTGGAATGAACTTATCCAAAAATTCGTGAATTGAGAATTTTAATTATAAAACACGCTCCAACTGTTATGGCTTCTCTGTAACTTCAAATTCAACCAATTCCAGGTCCGAATTTGCTAGAACAGATATCAAAACAATAGTATCCCACCACTCGGCCGAATTTCCCCATTTTCTCATGAATTTAAAAATAGAAATTGGGGCTTTTCCCCAATTCCACCCAATTGTTGTTACTTTTTTACCATGGACACTCTACAAACTGAAATTTGGCCACTGAAATAAATCCTCTATGACATTTCGCTTCAACTCAACTTGTTCGGCCCATCCAGGCTCAGTGTTGAAAACTGTAGCTCTGATACCATATTGTAACATCCTCGACTATCCATGCCGGACCACACTATGCCAAAGAACTCTCACTGTTCTCTCTCTGCGGAACATACTGTAACATACCCATTATGCAATTGAGCTATGCCACATAAATTTTTTGAACTGCATGTAATTAAAATACACACACAAAAAACTCTTGCGGAAGCATTATATATAAAATGTAAACATACAGATTCATATGTAAATACACATATTCACATTGAAATAATAGTAAACATATACGTGCAACATATACAGGAAATACTCATAAAAATAAACACAGTTATAACTGCACATATGATTACCCATAAAAATAAGCACGTAAATAACAATCTAGCATGTATATTTATCACACAATTGGCACCTATCTTGGTAAGAATGTCACCAACTGCGTCCAGACCTTCCACGAACCTCCCAGCCTTAGACCACACTATTCATCATTCTCAACAGTGAGTCACCCCCGAGCTGGGACTAAACTCCACCCGGGTAAAGGGATTCCTAACCAGGCTAAAGGCTCATAGACAACAAGAAATACTCCATCTCAGGTGCCAACTCAAACTAAAAACCTACAGTCCCTCATTCCCCACATGCCTGTCTCACCCAGGAAGTGTTCCCCTTATCTGCTCAATAGTCCTTCGGCTGCCCCACTTCCTTTTCAGGCTTCAACAATAGTCTGGACAAGAAGTCTCAGAGCACTGTAGCTGCAGTTCAACACCCTCAGGAAAACAATTCCCAGCAATTCTCTCAGCCAAAGAATTTCTCACGGTCCTGACAACCCACCTCTTCAATATCCCATGGGACTGACAACCTGCTTCTTTAGTCCATCTCCCAAGCTAACCAACTACCCGAACAGATAATGGCTATGGATACAGGTTTAGATACAGTCATGAAGATACAAAGTATAACTCAATGGGTGTGTGCAGGCTCATGGATGATTGACTGGATGATCAAATGATGGAAGGAATGATGGGAAGAATGTTGGAAAAGATCTAAGTACAAACAATATGTATGCATGTCCCCAACTTGACACTTTTCATGTTGGGAGCTACTTTAGTCCACTTGTACCCAACTTTAGCACTTAGGATAAAATAATTATCCATACTTTATGATTTAAGAAATATTAATATAATGTTCCTTTTCAGATTAATCTCCCTAGCTCGACCCTTTTGCTTAACTCTTAGGCCCCTCCTTTTCCCTAACTAGTGGAGTTTAGTCCCCCATCTCTTTTATCATGGTCGGTCTGTGTGCAACGATGTATTTTATATTAATTATGAGACATATATAAAAATAGGCACACTAGCCTTTAACATCTAGGCTCTCCGGCCTAATGCAAACATAAGAATCCTAGCTTATAATAACTGGCTCACCAGCCTATAAAACATAGAATATACACAAAGGCTCGTTGGCCTCACAATCGCACACACTTAAGATGTTGCGTGTGGTATCCTGGAATGTGCACACTTCATCATTTCACTGCGCAGTACATGAACGCACTATGCCATGAAATGTGCATACAAAAATGATATCAAATAGCTCACCAGATTAAGTACATTTTCATTTACATTACATTTGGGTTTGACCTTAGGGATATTACATTATCCCTTCCATATCTCTCAGACTCCTCTTCAAAGAATTTCCTATGATTATCCTCCTAAAAGCTTCTTGCTCCTAAGAATCTTGCATGGTCATCTCATACCATGAATGCTCCTCAAAAAACTTGGAAGGGTGCTCCCTCTACGATGCTCAACCTTTGGAGCTACTTGCTCCTTGTTCTCTACCACTCTATTTCTTACCATTTCTTGCATAGATTGGCCCTTTATTCTATACAGTTTTCTCTTTCTCACTCCAAAAATAGATTTTGTGTCTGAGGTATATCCTTTAGGATTGATCAATTCATGTACATCTCATAATGCTATGTCAAATACCTTCTTCTCAATCACTGAGATTGAGAGAACACTCCTGAGTTTTGGCACCCATATCACATTCATCACTCTCAATATTCCTCTTGACTCCATCCATAATAACACTATTCCAAATCCCTTTACAGCATGTGTGGTCCCCATACCAAGTTCCACATGCATATCTAAGTCAGACTTTGTGAATCTCTTGAACAAATATTGTGCTCCTTTCATGTGACATGTGACTCAACTATCTATCAACCATGCACTAGCTGATATGGTTCCCAAGTATGGGAAATATGTAAGAACTCTGTCTATTCAAACTTATTGAAAAAATAATCCATTTGAGTCTTTGTAGACATAGCTACCTCTAGTTTCATTTCATTCCCACCCTTCTTCCTATTCAGACATTGACCTTCATAATTCCCAACCTTGTGACATGCATATCACTTGACTTTTCTCATGTGTTTATTCTTGTCATCTTGAGAATTAGACTCTCCACTGGATATATTATTGAATGTTACCTTCTTTTCCTAGCTACAAAAAGCAAGGTTCTCATCATCATTCTTGTGCCGACCTCTGTTCATATCTTCATCTCAAATTTCTTCCTAAACAAATTCATCCCACTAACTTGACTAATCAGGGAGCTTCTCTTGTGCCACGATCCCTTTGATTAATTATTTCCAATCCTTCTTGAATCCTTTTAGTGTCATCCTCACAAACTATGAATCATCTATTGCTTCCTTGATTGCATCCAGTTCATCTTGAACCTGTTGGATCTGGGTGACATAATTTGTCACCATGTTTGATCTTTCCATTTTCATGTCCCTAAGCTTCTCTCTCAACACCTTTTTGTGATTCTCATTCTTTATCTGAAATAAACACTTCAGATCCTCCCACATATCTGTGACAGTTGTCTTTCCCGATAAATGAGTGATCAAGTGATACTTCACTCCATCTACAATTATGTGCCTACCTTTCACATCCTTTTGATTATGGATGACCATATATGTCACTTCTATTGGAGGAGTTTTCTAAGTATTAACGAATTCGTAGATCACATTCTCCATCAACACCAACATGATTCTCTCCTTCCAAGGAGTGTAGTTGGAAACCCCATCCAACCTATCCTTAAATCGCAATTTGGTTTCCATCTCAAGATTTAATATGATAACTCTCTGGTGAAACTTCCCTTGTATTGTCCCGTATGGTCCTGTACGTGCATGACACCACTACAACCTATGTATGTACATGACCTCCCTTAATGAGACCCGCCTATGTATTCACCTATGCTTACTGCACCTCATGTATACATATCTGTCTCCAAAGATTCCTGCTTATGTATGTGCCCATTCATTTTTCAACCTGCATACAAATCTGTAAACATGAAAATCCCTATTTCTTCCTCAGTACCATTGTTTCCCTTAAATATTACCATCAATTTTTTCCTGCTAGTTATATATCTGACAATATCTCCTTGCAAATATGATATATTTACTGCCAACTGCTATGGATCTCATATTTGGGTTCCTCTCAGAGTGACTTCTCTGATACCATGTCGATTTTTACCTCTCTACCCTCACTTATTGAATTAAATCACAGTTGAGTAATCAACTAAACATGCAGTGGAAGCATAAACAAGGAAACCAAAATCACACATAAGACACAAATAGTTTTGGGTAGAAACCCATGGAAAAACCCCAGAGGGAAAACCAATACTTATGTTTTTCTATTATGGTCAAATCAAGGCTCCCATAATAGGGATAATGGCCCACTAAGAGAAATACAACTACATACAAACCTGACAAAGTCTGCTTTGGCATACAACCCATATCTGTATGCTTTTTGAGGTATACTTGTCTTTCTTTAATCACGCCCATGTATACATTCATGTATACATCGACGCACATGTATATGTAGGAAAATAATATACGACAACGTCCATATGTCATTATGCTTTCCTGTGGATTCAATCAACTAAAACCCACATGCGGGTGCCTCTTCTCTCTCTTGTCCTTAACCTGTATGATCACTAAATGCAAGTCCTTCTCCAGGTATCCAAGATCTTGAATCATAGTCCTTCATGATTTAACCTTCTCTACATAAACACTTGGATGAAATTCACTTCACCTAATCAATGATATCTCCTCACTCAAATAGCGTAAGAAAACTTCCTTCTTTGCTTCTACACTCTTTCTATGGGGAAAATCCCCCTATATTGGGTCTAGGTACATGTAGAGCAACTACTTTCCTTAAAATATTGTTCTACCCTTAAGCTACCCCAAAACTATCTAAAATGAATGAAAAGAGAGAGGAAATAAAGTCAATAGGTGCACCTTTGGTCCTTGTGTCTAGTGTAGACCTCTTTCACCTTTGCAACTTTCTAGATTGCAGGTCTCCTCCCAAAGCTGACCTACAAAAAGTTTAGGAAAACAATTCTACAACACATACAATCTCTACTTATCACTTTCAACGTTCAGATATAAACATAAATGCATAAATCAATAAAATTATGTAGACATAATGTTTTGGGATAGGAATGAACTCTTTTATTCAATATTAAGATAAAAAATATTACAACCTTCATCGGGAAACGCTCCACGAACTAGGTCCGAGCTCCTATTTCATGGCTTCAAGTGCACCAATCCCATGCAAGCTTCTCACAACAAAATTATAACTTGGGAAAGGAGAAAGGGTTGGAGGGGAATGCTAACGACAAAACTCAGAATAGGATGCAAAACTTGGGCTAAGAAGGGGAAGGGATTTTGGTAAAGTTT
Source organism: Picea sitchensis (assembly GCA_010110895.2). Lineage (NCBI taxonomy): Eukaryota > Viridiplantae > Streptophyta > Pinopsida > Pinales > Pinaceae > Picea > Picea sitchensis. Next base: position 154,272 of record SNQJ01S0045962.1, read on the forward strand.
TCTTATTTTCTTACTTGTTGTTGTAAATGAGACCCCAAGACCTCTTTTTATATGAGAAAAAGATGGTTATTTGGTTTGGGGATGGGATACAATGGGTAAAATGCTTGGGAAACCATCGATAGCTCGTAAACTCCACCGAATTCCTTGCAATTTTAGATTTTTTACAATTTTTGGAGGTAAACGCGAACTAACTAGTATGCAACTCGCGTATGTACATGAGCTAAATAGTATGCAACATGCATGTGTATGCAGGCTATTAGTTCAGCAGGGCACATACACTTTCAAAAAAATAGTTTTTTAAGGAGAAGCCTCAACAGTATTTTGGAAAAACATGTAAGTGGAAAGGCCAATGTCATGTATGCATATGTAAAGCATTTTTGGACTATAAAAACTCTCAACTGCATTCACACTATCAAAATTCCTTCTTTTTTATCTCTGTGTAAAAGTCCCATCTTGGTCTCTCACCAAAACTATGATCTTGGTATTTCGCCAAAAAATGTGTTCTCCTTTACCCTATCCTTTCTTTTATAATATTGAGTTATGACCTAACCCTAATCTCGAAAGTGATTGATGGCTGAGATTACTTCTCACCTCACTTGATATCAACAACTGTTGTTTAATTCACTAATGATAATTAAATCATTTCCTTAAATAAATAAAGCTCAACTCATGAATAAAAGAAAATTACTTTAATAATTACTTTAATTAAAGTAAAGTCTCACACTTAGAAGACTTTGGATGACTTCTACACACTAGGCACCAAGCCAATGTGGAATTACCCGTCCAATGCTACATGCATCAACACCTATTACATACAATCACCATTTCTAAAAAGCTATGTCAATAAAATGGGTTGCAAAGGCATCACCTCTTTCTTTTATTTACCTACTCATGTTTGGAATTTTAATACTTTTTGACATGTGTGTGCACATCCTTAAGCATCACAAGACAAGAATACCTAGATATTAAAACCATAGTACCTTGTTTTCCCCCATGATTTTAATTATTTAAAGACTTCATAAATTGTGTCTATGAAGATTGTAATTATGTTGTGATTGATGAAAAAAAATCAAGAAGCTGACTGAGAGGGAAAATCCTTAAGAGTACTGGCCATGATATCACAGGTGGAATTGATGAAGTGGTTTGGTTAAGTTGAACTGAGATGTTTTTAGTGAAGAAAAGATTAAGCTTTCTTAGAAATCAAAGTTACACTTGCAAGAAATACACACTCACCTAACTAGCGTACCCATATCTGCATGGAGCCACGTGACCATGTATGGAATTAATATAGGTGGTTGAAGTAGTTAATAATTGTTGACAGTCTTGGTCTCTAAAAGAAGGAAAAAGATCAATTGAATGAATTGACGAATATGACACCCATGGATTTTCCCCTTTACGAATTCATACCCATGACAACAGGTCGTGTTTGACAGGATCCACGAAAATCCCAAGGTATTGTTATATAAAGAGGCCAAAGGTGGAAAACATCACTAGATAGGAGATGATCAAGACAAGAGAAGAAAAAGGAAGAGACAATAGAGAAAGGAGAGACAAAATCATTGGTCACTAATAATCATTACAAAGCTCTTAGAGACCAATAGACACAAGCATGTGTAGAGAATAAAGCACACAGAGATGGATGAGAATAATCTAGAGAGGAAAAGAGTGAGAAACAAACTCACGAGATGATGGCACAGTGAATATAGGAATTCATTGGTGTAGATTGAAGAAGAGAAGAAAGTGGAGATATTTCCTTGAATAAAATAGGAAGCTCATCCAATTCATTGATGATCACCCTGAAACAGAGAAGACCTGGATCCACACTGGATAGATAGGGGGATGCATCTTGGTACTTATTGGAAAGAAACCGACATTGGTAAGGGGAGGTGGTCGAGGGACTATGTAGAAGATAAGGGACTCCCTTGTGTAGAGGAAATCTAGTTGGGAAGGTACCTGATAAACCTGTTGAAGCCCTAAGATTAGTGAGAAGGGGGGAAATTATTCTTATATTAGTGGAGGAAGGAGAGTAAACTTCTTGTATCATTATAAATATGAGAACCAACTGAATCATTCCCTTATGATATTATGGCCTAGAATGGGGGTGGAATATTGTAGGAAGGTACATTGTAGTATAGCCTAAGGTTGGGAGGAAATGTGTCCTCTCTGTTGATACTGAGAGGGGGGTGAATGTTAAGGTCCCAACCCGCACATAGGTAGATCAATGTATTCGGATGTAATAAAGGTCAATATTAATAAGACCTTTCAATAAAATAGAATAAGGCGGATGTAAGAAGACCTAATAGAAGATTCCGCTTCTAGAAGGATCTTCCTCTAGATGCTTCTCTTGATAGACATAGTTAGTATAAATAAGGGTCGAGGGTATGAAAAAACCTAGCTAGGATATTATTGTAACAGAGTGCTGCTCGACTGGAGGTTGCCCCCTTGAAGAGGCCTGTGAACATTGCTATTTGATTCAAAGTGCTATTTCTGTTGCTATTTCGTATATCATTTCTGTGTATTGTGAAGATTATGCTGGATATTTTACTGTTATTCTGTCATTTCTAGCATTTCATTT
>SNQJ01S0045963.1:5058-19157 GCA_010110895.2 Picea sitchensis
GTTGAGACCCCACAAAACAACAAGAATTCAAAACCATTCAAACCTACCTAATAATTACTTATCTCGGGAGGAAATTCAATGAGATCTCCAAGTTCAGACCATTTCAGTTCGTAGTCCCCATTAAAAGATGAAATTATTATACTCAAAGGGACTTTATCAACCTCCCTCTATCAACAACCCCAACTTTGCTAGTGGTGGAATCAGGGAAAGCACCCCTGGTGTCGCTATAATTAGTAAGTGTATATTTAACGATGTAAATGGAAAACTGGAAAAAAATAAAGCAAAGTTTTTCTTGCATTAAAATATATATATTCACACCAAAGTCTCCATGGTTTCATTGCCTTGTGATCAAATAATTGTTACTCACTTAATAATATCATAACAAAATTTAAAAATAACTTACTAAATTATTGATAACGTAAATTAACTAAACCCGATTTATTTGAGTTCTTCACAACTGAATGTCTCCAGCGTCTTAAATACCTGCAAACAAATTACCACGAGTAAAATTCTAAGAATATGGTCAACCATTATTCTATATATACTTTGATGAAAAAGAAATTTCTAGTTACCTCTATCTTTATAACACAAATCCATCAGGTAGTGAGTGTATTCTTTCCTTATGCTACATGGTGCTGAGGTATGTATATTTCTCTTCCAGTACTTTCTCCCCATTGCTCCCCATTGACTATTTTCTTTGCATAAAGAAACTCAACACTCATTGCATCCATACCATGCTTTATAGCTTCTTCAACATCTCCATACCCATGCTCTTCAGCATGCCAAGGGTGTAAAATGGGGCCTCATTACACCAATCTAGCTATTTTTCCATATTTTCAGGGATCTTGTGCATTGGGATATGGCCAGGTCCTTCATTCATAACATGCACATCCTTCTCCCAAGCATGACGAGTGAGCTCGCATTGAGTAGCAAGTTCTGCAAATTGTACATCTTTTTCATCATAAATAGAGTCAGGCCTCAATCGATCTCTAATAGAAATGGAAATATCATATTGATTACATATGTAAAGTATGTCATCCCAATGCTCAAATGAAAAATTCTCTTTATGATATGCCAAACACCACTTTGCATGGATAGAGCCTCCTTGAGACACAATTCCATTCAGTCACTTTGCAGTCAGAGGGATGTACACTAAGAAGGCCCTATATGCATCGAAGAAAGCACCACGTGCTTTAAACGAATGGATTGATGAGTACTTGTTGAATTTTGGCTTCACCAAAAACTATTGTAGATCCTAACATTTACTCTCTATTTGATAAATACAATATGTTAGTGTTGGTCATATATGTGGATGCCCTAATCCTTACAATTCATAATGAGAAGCTGATAGCATGGTGCAAGGAGAAGTTGATCTTTGAGTTTGATATGAAGGAAAATCATATACTTACAATAAGATTGATGTAAAATCCGATTTGTTTATTTCCTTTTACATGAATGATTCAGGGTTCTTACATTATTGTTTAGTTGTAGAGTGTTGACAGGGTGCTTGGCTTACCAAACAGTAGCCCATTGTAGCACTTTCCTTGACTAAAGAACATATAATATAGTAAGAGGTACAACTCGTGAAAAATATGGTTTATGATGGATAGTTGTCTCTTTAGAAGTAAAGAAGTTCCAGGAAATTGTATTTTATTGTGACAATCAAAGTTTACTAATGTTGGAAAAGAATCTAAATTTCATGCCTAACTCATTATATGGAGGTTCATCATCACTACATTCAGTAGTTGGTTGGAATTGGTGAGATCAATTTGCAACATTGTGCAACAAAAGAGTAGTCTACATATATCTTCACCAAATTGCTTGGTGTGGATAATTTCATAAAAATTAGAGGCATTGTATCTCTAAAGAGAAAGAATGGGAAAACTACTATACCAAATTGAGAATCTTTGAAATAATTCCATAAACTAAAGATAAAATCCATGACAAGTATATAGATGAAGATCTATCAATGCTCTCAAATAAGATAAGAATTGTTCTCCATAAGAGCATAGAGGATTGGGGGCATTAATAATGGGCATACTGTGTTTTACTTTATAATAAGTTAATACTAGTTATAAATGTGAGTGACGGGTTATTCATAAAAGGTCAATGCTTAGTTTGAAATAAAACGGCATTAATAATTTCGGAATTTTATGTAGGTAATGTTGTTTCTGAGATGATTCATAGCTAGGGAATTCTATCAAGGCATCCATAATGATTTACAATTATTTTTAAATTTTGTGTAGCTAAACAGAGAACTTATGTAGTGCCCTAGAATTTCTACTTAACTATCAATGAATATTTATCAGATTATAAAAGGCTTGTTTTCACTGTCTAAATTGATTGAAATTTATCAAAATGACAGATAGTTGAAAAAGAAAAAAAAAATGAAAAGATAAATATGTTATCTTTCAATGGAAGAAGAAAATAGAACTATATCCTAGTGATTAATATGGTTTAATAAATTTTAAAAGAAAATTTCTCTTAAAATTTAAAGGCATAATAATAAAACATAGGTCATAGAAACACTTACAGTGAATCAATTGAAAGCTATGTTTAATGATTTTCCTTTTTTGTGCAACAATGGTTGTCATACCAAATGGTCACACTTATCATGCAGATATAAAGAAAACAAATGATTATAAAAACTTAGAAGCACATATTACTTATAAGAACATCACCCAGATCATGAAAGCAAGAATCGTTTAATATCTATAAATTAAACTTTTCATTAATTTCTTCTTGGTCCTTGCAGCTAAAAAAAGTCCCTTTACATTCCAATCGAGTGCATACTAATAGTCATATCACTTGTAACCAAAATTGGTTATGAAATTTATTTAAAAGTCAACAAAAATTACAAAAACAAAATATTTCTAGAATCAAATCCTTGATTTTTCTTAAAGTTGTTTTCCAAGTCATTCTAAATAAATGAGTCAATCCCAATCCTTCCTTGTTTTATATTTATAAGTCATCATTTTCTTATTAGAAATATCCACTTCAGTATATCTTTCATATGTTGGGGTAATTACAAATAAATTTCTAAGTTGACATAAAAGGAAGAAGTCTTCGTCCAGAAGGTCAACAATTATTTGACCTTTTAACATTCTTGTAATTCCTCTAAATTTACTTGTATCCTCTCTAGATTTTATTAAAAAATGTTGGCAATTTTGAAGAGAGAATAATTTTCCCTTTTTATCCCAACATTCTAGTAAACCCTTTTCAATTGTTTTCTTATAAAGGCTAGAAAACCATTCAACATTTCTATGTAAAGGAATTAATTTGTTTTGAGTTTACTGAATTAGGTTTCTTTTTGTAAAAACGTTTTCAAACTCCATGACCATGCTAGTTCAATTTTTAATTCCTTTTTTACTCAATTCCTCATTTTATTTGGAATTAAGTAACTTAATAATTTTGGTAGTTGACTTAGGTTTCTTTGCTACCTCTTCAAAAGAAAATTTAATGTCTTTGTCCACCTTCCTTTCGAAACTAGATTCTTCATCCATTATTATGATATACTCCCAAATTTTGGTGATTTCCTCAGCAATGTTTTCCAAAAGAAAACGGTTGGCTCCTATCAAATAGAATTTTCCTCCTATTTTAGTTTTCAGTAGCTCATAATCCTCTTGTATATTAGCCTTATCTTTTTTATATCTCTTAATTTGTTTATCTCTTTCTGCAATTTGATCTCTTAGAATTTGTGTTTCATCATTTTGTGTAGACACTTCCTTCTTGTATTTTTCCAAATCAATTTATTTAAAATTTAGGTCAGCTAAAGCCTTAACTAGATCATCTGGTATATCTGCAAACGTTGAACCTTGTGATGATGAAGATCCTTGTTTCAAAATATAAATCTTCTCTTCATATACTTTGATATGTTCATTCATGTGAATTGTTATCCCTAAATTGTGCACTAGAGTACAGTAGGGAAATGCTATGGAACCTCAGTGATTGCAATCATATTTTTTTGGTTTAATATGTGGGTAGGATCCTTTGGGAGGTTAGACGATCCGATAAATCTCATCAACTAAATCTCAAGTGATCCTACAGTACTGTTGGAAAATACTGATTCACCCCCCCCCCCTTGGGGGGGTGAATCAGTGTTTGAGCTATCAATCAATTTTAACTTTTCTTTTGAAAATCTTAGTCCTACTTTATAGAGATGTCGGTTATTTGTATATTCTTATGAAAAAATTAGTGCATCCGAGGAGATCTTGTTATGGATTTCTTCATTCATCAGGGATTCCTTTAAGCCGGTAAATCAACAAATAAAATACTTACGGATAGGTAGCACACATACTAGGATTTTAAGGTGGAAAACCAAATCGAGAGAAAATCACATTTCTTTGTTGTCTCTGTCTTCAATGAATATTATTAGAAAACAATCTACAACAATGTACTAGTGCGGACTCGCCTTACTGAATGCAGCGGGCTTCTACACAACGAAGGCTACAACCTTCTCTCGTTTACCAGCCTTTCTGGAAGGGAGCTTCAACCTCCTGAAGATAGCACCAATTTCTGTTGGTAGGATGCTTCTACTGAAGGATTTTACCCTCAGACTCACTGTTGACCGCATTTCTTCTATTTTCACACTGGATCGGGTAGTTTCATCTAGTGGTTATGACAGTGAAGAAAATATTTCAAATAACTCCACCGGATCTAAAATTTGTCGAGATAGTTACCAAGGACACATATTAAATAACTCAATAAACCTGGAAGATGCCTCTGATCTCGTGGTTCCAGAACCAGTTGGGGATCTCTCTGTCAATGTAGATCTGCTGCCGGACTGCCACGGGGAGGTTCCTCTTTCTTCAAACTTGCCATCTTGCCTGCTCAAAATGACCTCACCTCGGATAGATATCCCCTTGTCGGAAGATGGCCTCCAGGTCACTCTTGCCACCTGTAGAGAGCCTCGACCCTCGCGCACAAACCCATTGGTCCGGGCAGTTCAGCGGCTTCGTTGGTCCCATATTATCTGGGGAGAATCGGACTCCGGTTAAAATTTAAAGGTAAACTTCGCGCCAGTTTTTAAATCAATGGTTCACGATCAGAATTTGTATCACGGCGATCGAGGATTCACTTTCCGTGTTTTTAGCGATATCGAGGGTTTTACTGATGTGCAGTGACTTTGTTATTTCAAAGGTCTCGATCGATTACCGATAAGCCCTTTCATAGCTAGCCTGGCGTATTAACCTTGGTCCCCATAAGACCGTCAACACATGACCTTTGTCAAACCATTCATCGGGGTTTTCGGTGTTTTCGATGTCACCATGAACATGCCTTTGGGATTCTCGATCCCTGATTTCCTGAGCTTTAGCCCCATTCGGCTACTCAATGGTCCATATGACCATTACCCATGATAGTCAAACCTCATCGGGGTTTCGGCGTTTCGATGCTTCAATGCATTCACACGGAGAATTCCCGATCGGCCAAAACCCGACGCTCCTTTCATATGCTAATAGCTGACCCTGGATTCGCATTGACCGTTACACAGCAACTTACGCATCCTTATCTCGGCCGGTGGCATCCACTAATCCCTCTGTCCTCCTTTCTTTGTTGTCGCGGCGGTTGGCGCCCCCACTTATCGAGTTTGGATCAGCGTTTGAATTACACAAAACCTTTGTGCAGTCTCGATATCGATTTCGCGATATGCGACTTGTTTTACGTTTTCGACCTTTGTCCCTCAGATGGACGGTGTCGATGCCTTCGGGATTTCGAGGCTTTCAATCTCTTGTTACCTTCAACCTTCTCGGGAACTCGTTCCGATGTCCAGATATGCGGTAATATGATCTCGACACTTTGTCCCTCGGATGGGCGGTCCAGATCGTGATACCTCTGGCGGCGTCATGTTGTTTGACACGTGTTAAATACTGACACTTGTCACTTTGATTCGTGACTTATATGTGCACGAAGTGTTGAATCTTCCTGACAACTGTCAACCTCTGATTGTGCCACGCGTCCCTGGGTGGCGTGGTCCGACGTGAGTTGGATCAGCGGTCGAGATCACATGTTGATCTGGCGGTCTAGATTCGATTGAGGATTTAGCATTGATCGGGGTTTTCGTTACATTGTGTTCTTGCATTATGAAATCGCGATCCCCGGGTAATCTCGAATGTAGCCCTCGGTTGCCGCAGCGTCCATACAAATAGCGGTCCGGATCCACCGCTTAATTTAGCATTTGCGTCAAATCAGCGAAATGCGGCGTGTATCGGCGATTTACGGGGTTTTTACCGTTGGCTTGAACAGTTGAACATTTCAAAGTTCGAACCGATCCGTACAGTACGTGATCGCGGTCCACGATCCTTTACAGGTTTGGCGGTCCAATTCAATCGGGGATTTCTGTAGCTTTCCGGAGTAAGATATCTCCCTCGCGATTCAAGTCTGACGACCCTCGTTCTTTGGGGAAATTTGGGCCGGATCGTGGTTTGTGGATCTCACGTCTTCCCTTCTCTTACGCGTAACTCCGGCTGTTTCCATCAATGACAACAACCATCAATACACATTAGTTGCTTGTTCAATATTTGCCACAGCAAATCTGGCATTGATGGCAGCACTTATGATCGGACTCCAACGCTCCTCGCATTGACCATTCGGGGCTGGAATGCATTTCTTCTCTCCCCTTTGACATCAATGGCAAAGAGTGGACCGTCACCTGCTCCCCACGAAACCATCTTTGCTGACTGGCGAATAAACTCCCCCTTAGCGGTCGCGGCAACCGGTTGATATGTTTGTACCAGGCTGGGCCCCGGCGGTCCTCGTAGGCGGTGACTCCGATTTTATTGGGAATAATTAGAGGCAGCTTCTGGGTAGAGGCTTGAGGTAAAGATATCGACCACTTGTTCTTTGGAGGGAACATGCTCCAATTTCACCTTTTTCTCAAACACCTGTTCTCGTAAGAAATGAAATTTGATGGGAATGTACTTCGGTCTTGGAATCATAACGAAGATTCTTTGAGATAAGTGGCACTTGTGTTATCACTTTATAATAGAGATGGGAGATGAGCATTTGATTTGAAAGTCTTGAAGGTTTGCATCATCCAAAGAAGTTGAGTACAACAGAAGCAGAATACGTGGATGCAGCATCTTGTTGCGTTCAACTTCTTTGGATGATGCAATGGAACTTTGTTTCTTGCTGAACCAAGATACTAACTGGGACCCCATGTAGAATGCACCACCATAGTGCTCTTTCGATCATCAACATACAATGCGCATCGATTATTTATGCATGAAGAGAAAGATCAGCATTCCTTGGATACCATAGTCAAAATCTTGAGTTCCTTGTAGATATTTGAATATTCTTTTCATTGCTTGAAGGTGAGACTCTCTTGGATTGGCTTGAAATAGTCCAACAATCCCAACTGCATGAATAATTTCTGGTCTTGTCCCAGTGAGATCTGATGAACTTCCTATCATGAATGCAGTATTACGATTTACGTGGGAGAATCATCATTAGTCTTTGAGGAATTACACCGGTTATCATTGGGTTACGGGTTTGCAATCTTCCATGCCATACTTTTGAGGATTTGCTTCAGGTATTTTAACGTGATGGAAAGATACCATGCCATATGTTGCTTTTTGTACTTGTAATCCTAGAAGAATGTTAGTTCCCCAAGTAAAGACATTTCAAATTCTTCTTGCATATCAGAAGCAAATTTCTAGCTCATGGATTCTTCATTACTTCCAAAATATCATCAACATATACAACTACAATTGGTAGTTTGTCATTTTTAGTTTTGTGTGTAAGTTGCTGCTCAGTAGAGATCCCTTTTGAGAATCCTTTGTTGATGAAGATATTTGTCAAAGACGAGTACCATGCCAACAGAATTTGTTTAGAACCATATAGGAGACTTTTAAGAGATCCTGAACAAGCTTTCATCATTTCAGGATGGAATCCCTTCACGGTTGGTCATAAACTTCTTCTTCGAGGGTCCACTTAGTTGAAGCCAGTTGCCATCCATTTGATGAACTTTACGGTTTGTTGGAGCTTGAAAGACGAAACATTCTTATGGCTTCAAGTCTAGCTACGGGAGCAAAGGTTTCTTCAAAGTCTATTCCTTCTTGTTGAGCATACCCCTTGCATACCAGTTTAACTTTATTTCTTATAACCTCCCATTCTCATTTAGCTTGTTTTGAATATCCATTGGTTTGTAACATTTTGTCATGGGGTCTTGGCACTAATTCCCAAATGTGATATGATTCTTTTAGATTTGATCAAGTTCTTCATTCATGGCTTGAATCAACATTCATCTTTGCAGCTTGATTGACATTGTGAGGGTCAACAGTAGGCATACAGAATAGCTAGAAGATCCTACAAGAGATCCCCTTCTTGTTTTGTACACGATCGCACTTTCTCCAAAATTTGAGATGGATGATTCTTTTGAACATATCACGGATGGAGCCTTTGAATAAATCCTCTTTGGGTTCTTCATTGAGTTCATTGTCTATATCATTCCTATTTGATGTAGAATGATGTATGTCGGTATCTTCCTCAGAGTTGTTTGTTTCTTCTTCCTCATCAGCGGTTTTTTTTTCTTCTTCCTTGACAATTGGTTGTTTTTCTTCTTAGAATGCCGGAGACTCATTAATAACAACATCAATACATTCAACAATCTTCGAAGCCTTTTATTGTAACATTTATATGCTTTACTCTAGAGGAATATCAAAATATTCCTTCATCGCTCTTGGTTCAAATTGCCAAGTTTTTCATCGTTATTGTTGATAAAACATTTTCTTCCAAAGAATCTAAAATGTTTTCTGATGGGAGGTTTCCATACCATAGTTTATAAGGAGTTTTATCACTGTTTCCACGAACATGTGCTTTATTGAGAATATTTTTTGCTGTATGTGCTTCTTCTCCCCGAAATGTATCAGGTGTTCTCGAATCATCAAGCATAGCTCTAGCCATTTGTTGAATTGTTCTATTCATTCTTTACGCAACACCATTTTGTTATTGGAGTGCACACTTCTGACACTTTTATGCCATGTTTGTTCCACGAGAATTCAATGAATTCATTGGATGTATATTCTCCTCCTCGTCGGATATAAGACATTTATTTTAGATCTAATTCATTTTCAACTAGTACTTTGAAGATCTGGAATTTCTCAAAGCTTCATCTTTATGTTTAAATAGTCCAATCCAACACATTCTAGAAAAATCATCAATGAATAAGATATGGTATTCTTCACCACGTGGTGACTTTTTCTTCATAGGTCTGCATATGTCAGTATTAATGAGTTCAAGGGGCTTACTTTATGATCCTTCTTTGGCTTTAAAGCACTTTTCTGGTTTTGCTTGCCGAATTGGCACGATTGCATATGATACTCTCAATTGAAATTATCTTTGGGAAAATCATGAACAACTTTAAATATACTTAATTTGTTGATTTGAGAAAAGCTCAAATGCCCCAATCTTCTATACCACCTTAATTTTCTGAAGATTTACTCAGTAACATTGTTCTTTCTTGTTCTTTAATATATATAAGGTTGTTAGGAGTTCTTTTTCCTCTTATAATAGCTTTGTTTGTATCAAGATCACGTACCACACATTCTTTTTGGTACAAAGACACCTTCGGTTCCTTGATCACACATTGACTTACGGCTTAACAAGTTATGCTTTTAATCCATCCACATACTTTACACATGACTTCATTGGCTTTCACATTTTCTTTTTAGAAGGATTTTTGCATAATAACCCTTTGGGAGTATCATTTTCAAATGTGGCTTAACTGTTTCTTTTTCTAGAATTGCTATATCGCAGTTTGTCTTTGTTGCTGTCACGTCATTATTGTCTTGAGCATCCCTTGTCAATGTACCATTGGTTTCTTCATCTTCTGCAAACAAAACTATATACCATGGAATTTTCAGCTTGTGGTTCTTTCTTTTTCCATACTTTGGAGTTTTGAGGAACATGCATTTTCAGCTGGATTTTGCTTCTGCATTCTGATTCTTCATGGCCAAAGTTATTAGAGTAAAGAAAGCACATTCAACTTCATCTTGAAGGGTGAGAAGTTGTTATAAGTATTCTTCTTTGGGCAAACAATCCTTTTTCTTTCTTGATTCTCTTGTCATGATAGTTTTATATGCAACATATTGAACAACTTTATGGCCAAAGTTGTAGCATGTGAAGCATTGTCCCTTGAAGAAGGGACCGATCATGGAATCTTACATGTGAATTGCTTGATTTGGAGTTAGAAATTTCCTTAGAAGGCATTCCTGATGCAGTGGTTTTGAATTGAGCGATCATGTCTTACACGTGAGATTCTTTATTCTCTTCTAATTTGAGTGGGAACATCGGTGGCTTAAAACATGCTTGCTTTAGAGGATAATTTGGTCTTTGAAGATTGAAGATTCTCCGGTAGGTATCCAAAGACTACGACGAAGGAGAGCGTTGTACCTTGATAATAATTTCATCTAAGGTTTTAGATCCTTTGGCAAATCTAAGATTCAGAGTTTTACTTTCTCAAGTTCTTTCCTTAGACTTACTATTCACATTCTAATTTCTCATTTTGTTTCTCATTTTATCAGGTTTCTATGGTATTTTCTCTTCTAAACAAAGTTTAGTTTATTGTTTTCTTCAAGAAAGTCGTTGTCTTTTAGAGCATCCTCAAAGTATCTTTTTCTTCTCGGGATCCTTTTTCAAGTGCTATGAGAAGTTTAAAGGGTCTTGTTCACATTCTTCCCTCACTATCGGATAACTTCATCACTATCTTCAGCAATTATAGAAACTGTTTAGGCCTAAAATGATTTTTTTATTCCTTCTTGTTGCTTCCTTCCCCTTTTGTGTGTTTCTTTATAAGGACACTTAGCAGCATAATATCAGATAACTTTCTTCACATAAACATTTGAAAGAGCTTACACCTACGAATAGATCATGTCGATCACGAAGTTTCCTTACGAAGTTTATCTCATCTTTTTTCTGAGATATACCCTGCTCCTTCGGTTGCTTGTACATCCATTCCTTTTGTAAAGGTTCTAAAGACTGCATCTTTGACTTGAGATGGTCCTCCTCTTCTCATTTCATAACAAGTTAGTATGCCATGTAGTTGCACCATAGTAAGATTTTGAGATCCTGCTTTCTTCAAAGTGATGCTGACTCAAATTTTCGCGGTTAAGTCTCAAAAATTTTTCAACCAAGGTAGGTTGAGTTATTGTTTCTCCTAGATTTCTCATGCGGTTTACAATCTCATCTAGATGTAAAAAAGAAATTGGCAATCTTCCTCATTATTCATTTAAGATTCTCATATTGGTCGAGGGGTTTGTAGTTTAGCACTTTTACCTTTGTATGGCCTTCGCCAACTCGGAATGATTTTGTCCCATATGTCATTCGTTGTGTTCAGCTGCATGACTTTGACAAATTGATTCAGTTGGCTTTCTAACATGGCATTATTTTGCATTTGTTTAGGTAGGTTTTTCTTTCTGTTTGGATGTTAGTGTAGGATGGATATTGATATCCTCCTTCAACAATGGCCAACCCATGCATCGATGAAGATAAAGATCTCATCCCTTGTTTTCCGAGGAAGATTAAATTGTTTCCATTGAAGGTGGAGGCCTAATAGATGCCATTAAGATCTTGATTGCTCATTTTGGTAGATCTCTCCCCTTCCTAGCGGTTAAAGCCTTTTCGAAGGACAGAATGCATTATAATTGTTGGAAAATAAAGGGGTGAATCGGTATTTGAGCTATCAATCAACTTTTCACTTTTCTTTCACTGAAAAATATTAGTCTACTTTATAGAGATCGGTTGTTGTATATTCTTATGAAATCATTAGTGCATCCAGAGATCTTGTTATGGATTTCTTCATTCATCAGATGTCCTTTAAAGCGATATATCCAACAAAATAAAATAGCGGATGAGTAGCACACATGAACACCGAGATTTAAGGTGGAAACACAATCGGGAGAAACCACCGGTAGCTGTTGTCTCTGTCTTCAATGAATATTATTGAAAACAATCTACAACAATGTACTAGTCTTGATTTCATACTAGTATGTAGGCTTCTACTTGCAGAAGGCTACAACCTTCTCGTTTACCAGACTTTCCTGGAACGGAGCTTCAACCCGAAGATAGCACCGACTTCTCTTGGTAAAGGGTTTAACCACTCATACTCCCTTCTGGCGATACGTTCATTAATTTTCACCTTTGGATCGAGGGCGGTTTCATCTGAATGGTTATGACGATTAACTTGAAAATATTTCAAAGAGTAACCAACGGATCTGTTGTCGGATAGTTTTTCAAAGGACACATGATAAATAACTCAATAAACACGGAAGATGCCGATCCTAGGTTCGGGAATACAGTTGATATCTCTGTCAATGTAGATATGCCACCTGACTGCCTGCACGAGGAGGTTCCTCTTTCTTCAAACTTGCCATGCTACCTCCTCAAATGACCTCACACTCAGATAGATATCCCCCTTGTCGAGGAAAGATGGCCTCCGTCCTCTTGGCCACACCTGTCGAGAGCCTCGACCCCTCTTTTAAACCCATTGGTCCAGAAATGTTCAACGCTCGTTGGGTCCCCATATTTATTACCCGGGGGAAATCGGGCTCCTGTTAAAATTTAAATTAAACTTACATAGCGTAGTTTTAAATCAATGGATTTGATCAAATCGTATCGGCGATCGAGATTCACTCAGCGTTCGCGATATGATTTTTGATGTCGAGTGACTTTTATTTCAAAGTCTCAATCCCCAATTCTCCGAATCGCATTACCCTGCGCTAGCCACTAAATATTATTAGCCTTGGTCCCATAAGACCGTCAATACATGACCTCGGTCAAACCTCCATCGGGGTATCGGCGTTTTTGATGCATCGATGCATTCACCCGAAGAGTTCTCGATCGGCCAAATCTCGAGCTTTAGCCCCATTTGGCTACTCAATGGTCCATATGACCATTACCCATGACCATAGTCAAACCTCCATCGGGGTTTGGACGTTTTCGATGCTTCAATGCATCACCCGGAGAATTCCCGATCGACCAAATCCCAACGCTCCTTTCATACTCTAGCGGTAGCGACCCTAGTTCCGCGTGACCGTTACGTAACCATCCTTATCTGACGAGTTGGCATCCACTAATCCCTCGTCATGTTGTCGGCAATTTTATCGGGTTTGCAGTAGATCGCGATTTGAATTACACAAACCATTGCACGAGATCTCAAGATATCAGATTTGCGATATCTTAGACTTGTTCACGATTTACGACACGTCCCTCGGATGAGCGATTCGATTCCTTCGGAATTTCGAGACTTTCGATCTCTTATTACCTTCAACCTCAGGAACTCCAATATCCCGATGTCCGATATGCCGACGGTGCATTGATATTCGACACTTGTCCCTCATATGGATGGTCCCGATCATCGATTCCTCTGCTGACGTCATGGTTTGACACGTGTTAAAAACTACCACGTGTCGCGATCGTGACTTTCATGTGCACGAAGTGTTGAATCTGCGACCCCATCCAACCTCGGTGCGGACGCGCGTGTCCTGGGTGGCGGTCACCGTGATGAAGTTGGATCAGCGGTCGAATCACATGTTGATCAGCGGTTCGATTCAGTCGGGATTCGCCGTTGGCAATCGGGTTTTCGTTACGTGTGTTCTTACGTGCAATCCGATCCCGAATCGCGATGTAACCTCTGGTTGCCGCAGCGTCCATACAAATGAGCAGTCCGGATCACAACCCATTTCGCGAGCTGCGATCAAATGTGAAATCGGCGTGTCAGCGATTTAGGTTTTAGATTGATGATTCGGACATTCAAAGTCAGAACCCGATCCGATGCGGTACGTGATCAAAGGTCGTCCTTTACGGGTTTGACGGTCCCGATTCAATCAGGATTTCACCTTGGCTTTTCCCGATGGAATATCTCCCTCACGTTTCTCGCGAAATCGGGGTTTTCGTTGCATTGTGTTCTTGCATTATGAAATCCCGATCCCCGAATCTCCGATGTAGCCTCCTGGTTGCCACGCGTCCATACAAATGAACGGTCCAGATCCCTGCTTAATTTAACGGCTGCGATCAAATCGCGAAATCGCGTATCGCGATTTCGGGGTTTTCGTTGACGAGTGATTTGGACATTTCAAAGTCCCGAACCCCGATCCGTACAGAGC
>SNQJ01S0045963.1:19336-54064 GCA_010110895.2 Picea sitchensis
CTTGGCTTTTCCCGATGGAATATCTCCCTCGCAGTTTCTGTCTGATCTGACGGCCCTCGTTCTTTCGGGAAATTTGAATGGGATCCTGTGGTTGTGGATCTCTGTCTTCCTTCTCTTCTACACGCCAACTTCGCTGTTGCCATCAATGACAACAACCATCAATACACATTCGTTGCTTGTTCAATATTTGCCAACAAGTACTTCATATAGTCAGGGGCATTCACGCTGATAGCTAGATATTTAATGGGCAATGAAATATGGAGGAACAAGGAACAAACATGAATACATAAGTGTCACAATATGCTAAACTCATACATTCACCAAGAATATTTTCAAATTCAAAATAATATTTCAAATATGAAACATGCACTTGAATACAACTTACAAAGACAAGTAATTTCCAGTAAGATCCTCACTGTAATTGAAGATGAATTTGGAAGAAATTAATGCATTACAGAAATCCTCATTGTATTCAAATAAGACAAGAAAAGAAAAAGGTTACAATAAGAACACAATATAGATGGAAGAGTGTATGAATCTATGAATATGAAATTCTACAGATAATGAACTTCTTCAATACCATTGTTGGCACCAGGCTGAAGGGGAAAGAAGGGGAAAGAAGAACGATCGTGGGAAAGAAAGCGTCCAGAAAACTAAAGTAACAAATGGAAAAAGAACAACACGCGTGCATGCAAGAAGGCATGCACAAAGGAAAGAGACAGCTGGAGGAGGAACAACACGTGTATGGGAGAAAGACCTAACGTAAGAATTGTTAGGGTTTTGGTAATATTCTGTAAAAGCCTGAAGATCCCGAAATGTATAAATATAGATACGAAAGTATCATATAAGAGGAGTTGCTAGTAGTTGTTAGAAGTTATTTAATGCTTTTAGATGTATGAACCGATTTTGTAAGCTATTGAGCAAAGAAGATATGAGGGAAGGTAGATATGAGGATTAGACCGCAGGTTGTGGATCTTGGTGCGATCTAGTTCGCCTCGCATAGATCTTGCCCAGTTTTGTGAGGAATTGTAAGCACGTGGCGCTAGGAATGAAAAAATGCCATAATAAAATAGCCAAGAGACAAATCTTTGTGGACGTAGCCCCGGAGGGGGTGAACCACGGTAATACTCGTGTAATATGTTGAATGTAGGCATGTCTCTTTTTTCTTTCAGCAATTAATGGTTAAGCTTGATGAATGAGTTAGCACATTGTTATGAATCTTGTTATACTCTGCTGGAATTAAACTATGACATATGCGTATGTGACCTCAAGGGATAAGTAGTTTACCTTACAACCCATGGTACCTGGATTTAATCAAGAAACCCCTATCCCCTACTATGTCCTAGGATGTAAACACCTGAGTCTTACAGCCACACATTTAAATCTATCTCGGGTGAGACTGCGCAGTGCCTTCCGGGTGTTGTGTTGCCTTTTGAATTACCAGGAGGGCCGATAGTTTTAGAGGCTTTGTTGGAACCCCAAATGACATAAACCCTAGGTCAATAACTCAGACAACCCAAGAAGGGAAATATTAAATCAACAAATGGTTATGTTGTCGTGTTAAGAGGAACAAGAGAGGACTAAGTAGATGAGATAGAACGAATAAGAACCAAAGGAGCGGAATAGAAGGGAAATGAGATGTTAGAAGGGAATGTTGAGACCTTGGAACCCCACGAGAGAAGAAATCGAGGGATGGTTGAGAACTAAAGAGCTAGAGTTTGCACAGAAAGACAATAGAAACCCAGGATCACACCGCGTAAATACCTGGATAAATACGTATTTACGGATTTACACAAAGTCTTTTTCTATGATTTTCTTCATCTACTACAGCAGTGGATCTTAAGGTTAAAAGATAACCATGCGACGAACTGGATTCGACAACTATATTGGAGTCCAGTACAGATCCATCAGTTGAAGCAAGTGAACAACAAATTCACCCGTGCAATCGACTTTTGGCTTGACAGTATTGTAGCAGGCTTTATCAAAAAATTTGCGGTAAACATAGGAAAGTCATATAGCGCAGTCGAGAAAGAGTTCCTACGAGGACCCAGAGGCAGGTACTTTTGATCACTGTATACTTCTATCAAGATATTGCTACATAATAAAGGTGTAATGATAATGGAATCAGACAACTAGACTTCCCTGTGTGCATGGGGCAAGGGGGGAAGCACTGACAGAGAGAGGAGGAATGGAAGGAGGGAAGGATAAAGAGAAGAAAGAGGAGGAACCCTTGGACCCGATCTTGATGTATGACGATCAACTTAAGTGGATCTTGGCGTCATCCGGAACGACGCGTAGCGGAGCACCCTACCAATAGAAGGTGA
The DNA here is from genome assembly GCA_010110895.2 of Picea sitchensis. Taxonomy (NCBI): domain Eukaryota; kingdom Viridiplantae; phylum Streptophyta; class Pinopsida; order Pinales; family Pinaceae; genus Picea; species Picea sitchensis. The sequence goes on from SNQJ01S0045963.1 coordinate 21,661, forward strand.
ATACCAAGAAGAGAGTCATAGCCGAGAGCGAGGGCTTGGCAAGAGATGAGGAAGAGGTAGAGGATCTCCGGGCTGTGGAGCATATTGAGGAAATCCTGTGTGCCATTTACGAGAGGAGAACAAGAGGCCCAAGAATAGGAGGAGAAGGAAGCCGTCCCTTTCAGATTAATGTCAGTGTGGAACCCATAAACCCATGTGCGACTAATACACCAAAGAGAACACCACCGTTTAGACAACCAAAGTTTGGAGGAAGTCCGAAAGCGGGAAGTACATCTACACAAAGAGAAAAAACTGGAGGAGCCAGTTCAGGGAACCTTAGTCAAGTATCTACACCACGCAGAGGAGGGAGTATCTTAGTATTTGGAATGGCAGGACACAATCCTACTATCAGACTACCATAGTTTCGACGAGAAGCAACATAAGACCCTGAGAAGCATCTGTTCATTTGCGCAAATATCTAGGAAGCGAAGCAGATCATTGATGAAGACACCAAACTCATGCAGCTAGCAATCACACTAAGAGACCGAGCCCTAGACTGGTACATGATTCTAGACACGAACCGTGTTCCCAGAATGACAAGGACACTAGACGATATTAAGAAACTATTGATAAATGAGTTCTAGAAGATGAGCTCAGAGGATAAATACATGAATGAGATGATTGAAATAAGACAGAAACCAGGAGAATCGGTATGGGAGATTGATCAAAGATTCAAGCGATTAAAAGGAGAGTTAAAATACCTTATGACCGATATGCAGCATCTGCACCTGTTTGTCAACTCACTACTCCCACACTTAAAATATCCATTACGACAACAGAAGTTTCAGATCCAGGTAGAGGCTTTGCAGGCAGCCTTGCAATTGGAAGAGAATCAGTACCAGCAGATGGATCCGGCTATCGAAGAACTGAAGGAGGATCTAAAGAACCTAACATTTTAGATGAACTAGAATAAGAACAAGGACAAATAGGAATTCATTTGGTGCACTACCTGCAGGACGGAAGGACACCATAAGAATGAATTCCCAACATTCGCAAAGCATATGGAGACATGGATGCCAAACCCACTACCACAGGGATGATTATGGTGCAAAATATGCAAGAAACTGAGTCACGACCCTTACCATCGCACGATGATGTAGAAATACCAAACAGTCCCAAAGAACTCATATTGCACCTTTTGCAAGTTAATCGGCCATGATGATAAAGATTGCATAACTATGGAGCTGATGCGGGAAAGAACATCAGATGCATATAGGGTACAGGAAGAAATGATGACTGGGAAAGCAATACCACAGTTTAGTCAAACCCCAGCCCCATACAACACCACGCAACAACAGTATAATACTGCATCACAACCATATAATAACGCACAGCCACAGTACAACCCGGCACAACCCCAGTACAATATCGTGCAGTATAATCAGGGACCACAGTATAACACGCCGTGAGGTGATCATGCAGCTTATAGAGGAGCAAGACGAGCCAGAGGAGGTTTTGGACGTGATAGACGATCAGTCACATCTCACAATTGCCAACAACCAAGACATTATGCACGGGAGTTCCCACTGCCACCAACGACTTGTATGTATTATTGTGCATTGGACCACGATACGGAGGAATGTCCGACATTACTTGTAAAGATCCAGGAAAAAAGGAATCAAAATAACCAGAATGTTCAATGGATTTCAGCCGAAGCAAGGGATGATGGACGAAACATCAACATAGTCACTCGAGGAGGAACGAAAATAGGAAATGATGCAGTTCGACAAGAACCAGTGCACAACCAATGGGTAAAGAAGAAAAATTACCCCAAGAAGAAGTTCGATGTGCATAAGGAGAAGGAGATCTTTACAAAAGCCCGATAAGAATTCCAGAAGGAGAACATTGCGTCGATGGCACAACAGAGCAAGGAAGCTCCGGAATATGAAATTCCGCCATCACTGGACCATACCAACAGGATACAACCCAAGGAACAAGTAAGTACTATCAAATACATTTTGCAATCATGCATCAAAATGTTAAGTGATCCTTCATCTGTCAAAATATTGCAAAACATCCTAGAAAAATGTAGCAGCAAGACAAAACAGAAGCCAAAATTGAAAACTGTCAACCACCTACATACGAGAAGAAGAACAAGTAGGGAATTTAGACTAAATGCTAACATTGGCGATTTCAATATGGGAGATGTTATACTGGATCTAGGATCCGAAGTGAATGTACTACCAAAAGCTACATGGCAATGCATGGGAGAACCTACACTGGGATACTCAACTGTTCAATTAAAGCTAGCAAATCAACATAGTATCCTACCCATAGGTAGACTAAAAGGAATCACGATAGATCTGGATGGTGTGCGCACTAAGGAAAACTTTGAAGTCATCGAAATAGTAGATGGCACAACACCTTACCTAGTGCTACTTGGTCTGGATTGGGCATTTGACAACCAGGCCATAATTAACTTAAAAACTAGAAAAATGACATTTGATTCAGGGGACTACAGGGTCATAGCCCCACTCGACCCATCAGAAAGAGAGAGGTTCGTAGAACCCACTTGTCTGGATTTAGAAGAAATCGACTAGTTGTACAGAAAAACTGCACGCGATGCGGACTATATAAACCCAACTGCAGATGGGGTACTCAGTTGGCGGAGCATTACTTCATGTACAATAGACTCAGACACCGCGTTAGAAAACTGGCAGCAAAGACTACATGAAGTATCCATGAGAAGGTGTGCCAGAATAAACCGTGTAGTAAGGTGGATTGACATAGAAATCAGAGAACCATCCAGTTTTAACGGGCTAAATGATTTGGAAACTTTCTTGACACAATATGAAGATGAAGTATTAGAAAACTAGATATTTCTAGCACTAGATTTAGCACTAAAGGATACACCCGCAATATGGTGGGGTGCACACAAAGAGACTATCATGGATTGGTACCAATGTAAGCGATTATTGCACATAAGGTTCGGCGCAGAACAGATAGGTAACAAAAAACAAAAATACGACGGACTAGGAACACCAGTAGAACACTTGGAGGCATGTAAAAAGCTATGGAAAATGACGCCACTAGAGGAATGGTCTCACCACTTCATTCATACTCTAGAGGGAATACCAGCGAATTGGTATACGGACCAGGAAATGCGTAAAGGAACCAAGTCATGGGAAACACTCCAATGAAACTTTACAGTCACATTCTCATTCGAGCATTGGAACCCCAACATGGACGTGGCCCTGAAACGGATTAGATACATCATATTCATTGAAGAACCATAAGTAGAAACTATCACAAAGGTACAACAGTGAAATAAGCAGGCATTCAAGGATCTACTGTCATGCTACTACGTAAAGGAGGAAGCACCAAATGAAGATGATCCACGCGATATTCATATTGAAGAAGTCGAAGGCGAGAGAGATGTGGAAGGACCACCCTTAGAGTTAGAGGTCATATCTGTGCCAATCAAGATAAAGAAGGTTAACATAGGGATCGTCGAGCATCCCAAAATGGTCAGTATTGGAGATTACCAGGACGAACAGACACTAGAAAGTATCACATAATTATTGCGCAAATACAATGACATTTTTCCCACAACCTTTACAGAGATGAAAGGCATAGCCGGAGAATTAGGCGAAATAAAGATAACACTCAGACCTGATGCAAGACCCATTAGAAAATGACCATATAGATTGAACCCCATATATAAACAAAAAGTTAAAGACGAGATCGACAGGATGCTCGAGGCCGGTATCATCAAACCAGTCGAAGAATCAAAATGGATAAGCCCGATGGTAGCACGGGACAAGAAACAGGGAAGAGGGATAAGGATATGCGTCGACTTGAGGAAATTGAACAATGCATTCCTACACGACCCATTCCCCACACCGTTCACGAACGAAGTACCCGAGAACATAGGAGGTCACGAAACCTACTCATTCACTGATGAATTCTCAGGATATCATCAGATTAAGATATCACAGGAGGATAGACACAAGACCACGTTCGTGATAGAATGGGAATCTTATCAGTATACAGTCATGTTGTTCGGACTGAAGAATGCACCTGCGATATTTTCTAGAGTGGCCATTGCAACATTTAAGGAAGTCATCCATCAATTCCTCGAAGTATACCTGGATGATTGGACAGTGTATAGATTACTAAAAAACCATGTGGAATTTTTACAACTGATGTTAGAACAATGTAGACAGTGCCAAATATCACTGAATATCAAGAAATGCATATTTGGAACACCATCTGGGATACTATTGGGACACATAGTATGCAAACAGGGTTTTTTAGTGGATCTAGCTAAAATCCCAGTCATTGTTAACTTAGCAGCACCAAAAACATTCTGCCAACTAAGAGCAATGCTAGGACATACGAGATATTACAAGAAATTCATCAAAGGCTACGCGCAGATTACAACACCAATGGAAAAACTATTAAGGAAGGATACAAAGTACCCTGAAGGAAAGAATGGTCACTGCACCAATATTGGTATTTCCAGATTGGGAGAAGACATTCCATGTACATGTAGATGCATCAACGATAGCACTTGGAGCTATCTTGGCGCAACCAGGAGAAGGAGACTTGGATCACCCGATAGCGATCGCAAGCAAAAAATTATCAGATTCAGAACAGAATTATAACACGATGGAAAGAGAAGGCCTAGCTATGATTTATGCACTATAGAAATAAAAAAATTACCTATTGGAGAAACACTTTAATATGTTTACAGATCACTCAGCCCTGAAATACCTAGTCAACAAGCCAGTGTTAGGGGGGAGAATCTGTCAATGGTTATTGCTATTTCAAGAATTTGACTTTGAGTTAATAGTTAAACTAGGGAAACTGAATGCAGGACCTGACCATCTATCAAGGGTCACAAACAAAGAGGAACCAACAAACTTAGAAGATAACTTTCCAGATGCACAGTTATTCTCAATATAGATTGTTGACGACTACTTCACAAAGATCATCCAGTAATTGAGCACAGGTATTGCGCCGCAAGAATATACTATTGTGCAGAAGAAGAACCTGGTAGCCCGCGCAATAGACTATCAATTGATCATGGGACATATATACAAGATGGGCGCAGATAGCATCTTACGAAGATACATACTAGACCATGAACGACCAAGAATTTTGGCAGAAGCCCACAAGGGAATAGCAAGAAGGCATTATGCCGGAGAAGCTACCACGCAGAAGGTACTATGCACAGGATTACGGTGGCCAACGATCCATAGAGACTCGAAAGAATACTGTCAGCAATGTGATGTATGTCAGAGGGTAGGTAAACCCAATAGAAGGGACGAGATGCCACTATGACCGCAAGTGACACTTCAAGCATTCGGCAAATGGGCGATAGACTTTGTGGGACCGATTAACCCACCAGCCAAAAGAATGGGGGTGAGATATATTATCACCACGACGGAATACCTAACAAGATGGGCAGAAGTCGCACCAGTAAAATATTGCAACGCAGAGACAGTTGCACACATTCTGTTTGAACAGGTAATTACAATATTTGGGTGCCCAAGAATTTTGATGAGAGACCAAGGAACGCACTTCATAAAAAGCACCATCTGAGAAATGATCGAAGAGTTTTAAGTTCATCACCAAAAAATCACACTGTATCATCCACAGGCAAATGGCACAGTATAAGCCTTCAACAAAATTCTAGAGAACGCCTTGACAAAGATATGTAACGTCAACAAGGACGATTGGGACCTCAAGGTACCAGCAGTGTTATGGGAATATAGAACCACATGAAAAAAGTTGACAGGCCACACACCATTCAAAGTAGTCTATGGTCAAGAAGTAGTAGTGTCGTTAGAATTTTTAATACCCAGTCTACGTGTAGCAGCTATCACACACATGATAGAATGAGGCACAATACAGGAAATACTGAATCAATTACTGTTGATGGAGGAATACCGAATCTTGGCAGGATTCCACCAACAAGTATAGAAAGCAAGAGACAAAGCTTGGCATGACCAACACATCAAGAGGAAAACATTCAAGAAAGGAGATATAGTATTTATCTATGATAGTAAATCGTTGTAGCACCCAGGAAATCTCAGAATGCATTGGCTAGGACCATATGAGGTAAAATATGTTACGGATGGAGGAGTTGTACAGTTAAGAGATCTAGCAGGCGCAGACCTCAGAGGAATGATCAATGGGAGCTGATTGAAGCTGTACAAGGATAGTTAACCACCCACCGCGCAGTAAAAAAAACAAAAAACAAACAAACAAAAAAATAAGAAAAACAAACAAACAAAACAAAATGAGGGAAACGATAACAACCATATCAAAAAAAAAAAGGAAACAAGTGGGAAAAAGAAAGTAAAAAAAAGTAGGCTGACAGGACAACAAGAGGCAGAGTTAGAGCAAGGCAAGGACAAAGGGGATGTCACATTAAATGTGCCAACTAGAGATGGCAGAGCAAGCATAATGGCAAGTATGAAACTGTCGCGGATGCATTGAACCCATAGTTATGGTGCATTAATCGCATGATGGAGGAAGCATCCTTGACAAGCTTCATGACGAGCCCATACAACACATGAGCACAAAAGCAGTTAGTCTATTCACGAAAGGAGAACAAAAAAAGAGCAACAGCGGCGAGAATGAATAGAGTGAAACCACAGAGCTCATTGAAGCCATTCGAACTCGGTAAATGCTCGATAGACACCATTATGGCACCACCGAAGCTCGTAGAACCAAGCCAGACAACCAGATCAACCAGGGTTTAGACTAGGTCACGAGGACCACTGGAAGAAAATGAACAACAACCACCAGACATCGTCGATATTGACGAAATCTTGTCACCAGAGGAAATCCCAGTAGAATCCACACCCATACTGGAGGAGATTCCACAACCACAGATAGAGGCCATGGAACAAGATACACCAGCAGTGGTGCATGAGCCCCAGAACAAAGAAGAATAAACCCACCAGGAAATACCATTGGAACATACTGAAGCAATCATGGAAGTAAACGAAACGACACAACATCTGGGAGCAGAGGAGAAACCAGACGAGATGCAAACACCCAACTTAGGTCACCCAACCGAGGAGACCACTGGAACTACCTGGGCGTGGCCAGAGTGGATGACAGGAGAACAACCAAGAGTTGTTGGAACTTCGAGCCAGCCAACACAGCAGGAGGATCAATTTTAGATACCGAGCTCACCTCAAAAGAAATCGGTTGTAGAGATTGTGCTACCTCGCATACGAGAGGGAATATGGGTGGACCCACAACTATTAGGTCACGTGGGGAAGCTCAAGTATTCTGACCATGACGTAGCAGACAAAACCAAATATATAGAGCTTGCACCATAGGTCTTCATGAAAAAAGTAGTTGTGAACCAACTCAGAGAAACCATCACTCATCCACACCAGTGGGTAGCTGGAATGGACAAAACAAGAATTCTAGGATTGTTGAAGATACAACACTTTGGCAGAGGCCAATATGCATCGGCATGCATCAAGCAACTATTAGAAGTGACGCATGGAGGGGATGTATGGCTAGAAAAAACCATCCCCATAACTGTCGAACTTATCATGCAGATAAAAAACCTAACCACCAGGGGTATGGATCCCGCGCTAATTCTGGACGATATGTCCAAGGAAAAAACATTGGCAGAATAGATGAAGAAGAAATATGGTACCGACAGGGGAACAATAGGCATTATAATCAAACATATCAACAATGTTGCGATGCAATTGGGCGCAAAGATCTTAGCCTGCAAACTGCTAAGAAAATGTCACAAAGATGAAGTACCAGCAGGAGTCATTGTTGTTGCAGCTCAGTGCGCAGAAGGCACCTCCATGAGTTGGGCACCATACCTATCCAACTTGTTCCAAGTAGATTGCAAAGATGTGCAGGACACAAGTACAAAATTTCATTACTCATGGCTGATCACTCTCATAGCTTTCATGGGATGGCGAGAGCCAGAATACATCATCTTTTGTACCACACCACAGCTAGGAGGAGAAAGATATCGCGTCCTGAGATCTGTGCCACTATCCAAGCATAAGAAGGGGAATGGAATCATATTCGAAGCTTACCTACAGGAGATACAGGAATCCATCAACCGAGCATGGAGAATAACACCATAGGTTGTCGCACGATATGGGGGCATCGCCAATTTCTAGGTTAGGCGACAAGCCATGTGGATATAACCAAGGTAGGATCTGGATAAACAGTGGCTACAGATGTGCTACTATGTCACCGAGGGAGATATAGACATGGTAATTAGTGAATGGCCTGATGAATGGAGGATCCAAACCATACCCATAGAAGTACCTGGACAAACAGCAGAAGGAGAAGCTGCGTAGGCAAAAAAATAGCCTCCACAAATCCCAGTACCCAAGAAACGTAGAACGTGCCAAACCAAGTCGACTCAGGAAGACGGTGGCTCAGAGCATCCAGGGACCCAGAAGGGGAGGACAGAAACCACCCAACCGAGAAAATGGACAAAGGAAACTGGCTGAGGGAGCATAGGAAACCGCATCGAACCCCATCACACAGGAACCAGGGGGAACTAAGAGACTAGCGGTACCAGACGCAGGTGAACACAAGAAAATTAAGGCACAATGACCACCACGAGACTACACAATCACGGAGGATGATGGAGAGATGATTGCTAGGATGGTCCAAGACTTCCTTGCACAGGATTTCAATCATGTCGTGCACCACAGGGATAAACTGCAGAAAGAACTGACAGAGATGGGACAACTCCTTAAGAAATTTGGGGAAGCCCAAATCACGAGTAATAGTAGTGGCATCGTGACATCGACCACACAGACCACAGAAAGGGTGGAGGTAGAAGAACGCGGCCCAGTTCTTTCGATACCACACGCACATTCCACAGTCTATACAAAGCCTAGCATGATGCGAATGGATGAAATTGTGGGACAGACACCACTGAAGGATTTGTATCATATCCAATTGGTCTTGACATGGATGCCATCGAGAGAATTATACAAACTACAGGTTAGCGTTGACCACGAGCTACAATCGCGAGCACATAAAACTTAGTCAAGCTACAACAAGCAACAAAGAAGAGGGAAGCGCTAGAAACAGTTTGTGCACATGCCAAATATGAAACTAAGGAGGAGAAAGCACGCAGACACAAGCTAGAATGCAGAGTGGAAGAAATTTTTGGGAAACTTCCAACTACTGCGTAAGGAATTGAACTCCCAGCCGTAGAAAAGATTGACCAAATTTCATAGGCAATTGATCAATATCAGAAGGATAGTGAGACTCTCCACGGAAAGATTAGACCGACAACTCCACTAGAAGTGAAGGAGAAAAGGAAGCAGGAAGTAGAAATACAGCTGAAGGAGCTAGAAAAATAGGTCAGCACGGAAATAGACTTGCTAGATAAAGTAGCACAACTTTGGATAAGGCTGGAAGAGGATCCACAGGTCCAAAACTAGGACAAGAAGGAGGAGAGGATCAATGCAATGATCCAAGAACTCAAGCAGCGAAAAAAGACCATACCAATTCCAGAAAGGGTCAACGGAACGCAAGAGTTGAATAAGTTACAGGCATAACTTATCACTGCACAAACATAGAAACAGGAGCGTCAAGCTCAAATAGAACCATTGCAGGAACGGGTAGCAGAAGTACTTGCGTAGGGAGAAGAAGCCAGAAACTAGACAACACAGACTCAACTAGAATGCGTAGGACTGATGAGCATGGAAGTGGCAGCTCAGACAGTCGACACCATCAAGGAGAAAACCGCGCAGGCATTCACAAAAGCAGCAAAGTTGTAGGAACAGTTCCATACGCTCACCAAGGAGATCAAGGAGGCACAGAGAAATTAGGTGACTCGGAACGAGTCACATGTCAATTTTGTGGGTTGTTGGCAATAGGCCGAAGGGGAAAGAAGGGGAAAGCAGAATGATTGTGGAAAAGAAAGTGTGCAAAAAACTGAAGTAACAACTAGCAAAAGAACAGCACGCACGCATGCAAGAAAGCGTGCACAAAGGAAAGCGGGAGTTGGAGGAGGAACAACACGCGTATGGGAGAAATACCTAACATAAGAAGGGTTAGGGTTTTGGTAATATTTTGTAAAAGGCTAAAGAGCCCGAAATGTATGAACCGATTTTGTAAGTTATTGAGAAAAGAAGATACGAGGGAAGGTAGATCTGAGGATTAGACTATAAGCTATGGAGCCTGGTGCGATCTAGTTCACCTCACATAGATCTTACCCAGTTTTGTGAGTAATTATAAGCACGTGGCACTAGGAATGCACAACTACCATAATAAAAGAGCCAAGATCCAAATCTTTATGGAAGTAGCCTAGGAGGGGGTGAACCATGGTAATAATCATGTAATATGTTGAATGTATGCATGTCTCTTCTTTATTTCAACAATTAATGGTTAATCTTGATGAATGAGTTAGCGCACTGTTATGAATCTTGTTATACTCTGCTGGAATTAAACTATGACATATGCGTATGTGACCTCAAGGGATAAGTAGTTTACCTTACATCTCACGGTACCTAGCTTTAATCAAGAAACTCCTATCGCCTACTATGTCCTAGGATGTAAACACCTGAGTCTTACAACCATCCATTTAAATATATCTTAGGTGAGACTGCGCAGTGCCTTCTGGGTGTTGTGTTGCCTTCTGGATTACCAGGAGGACCGATAGTTTTAGAGACTTTGTTGGAACCCCGAATGACATGAACCATGGGTCAATAACTCAGACAACCCGAGAAGGGAAATAGTAAATCAACAACCATTTTCAGACCACATTCTTCCCTTACTCAAACCTCTGCCTCCTTCTAAGAGGAAGCTCTCTCCTTTTCTTCCCATCGGAAGATCCTGAACCATTTCAAATGATAAAAGTATATAGATTATTATAATCCTTGTGTTGCAAACTTCTAGGAATGAATCCTATTATTAAATCCAAAATAAACTAAATCTATGATTTTCTACAAAGAATCTGGAAATGCTAGGATCGAGTGCTTGAAAATATGGAACAAATCCTTTGATTGTTAATTCTTCTCCATCAAATTTCCATTGATATGCTTTTCCACCTGTCATTAATCTTCTAGAATCGTGTAGCTTCAAGTAAGATCTATTCTCTTTTAATTTTGATGTTGATATTGTTTGATAGAGGAAATGGTGGATCTATAAACTTATTATATTCCCAAATGTTCTACTTTTGTTTTGATAGAATGTTGACCTTTCTACTTTAAATATGGAACAAATTTCCAAAATTAAAGTTTGTGGAAAAATTATGAGAAATTTCATATACTCTGTTTCTTGATTATCTGGATCTTGATTGTTTGACTAATATATCTCTTGTCACCTATTATCATCCTTTGTCAATTTCGGCTACCAATATCCTTGAATAAAAAAAATGTTTCCCATTTTCAACGCTGCAAAAACCAAACTAGGTCGAATCACTTGTTCACAAATCCACTCACAATAGAAGTGGTATTCAAATGGCTAGTATTTACAATAACGCTAGGAATATTGATGATATCATAGAAGTGAAATACAACCAATAGATTCATATTTATGAGCAGAGAAAGTGATTATTCATTTCCTCTCGAGGCTCAGAAGAAGGCCACCTTGAATCCCAAGACCTCACCAAATAAAAATTCTTTAATCAATGATGAAGTCCCTATTATGAATCTTATCATCCAATTTCCACTTAGCAAGTTGATTATGGGATTTAGTTTGATTGTCTACATATATACTCCCTAGTGCACTCACTTAGCAATTTTTATCCACATCCTCACACACATGAAATTTACCATTTGTAGACATGTTTTGTTCATGATGAAAGGGCCATATCCTGCACTATAACAACACCTTGAATGGTTTACTAATTGAGAATTAAATCACTTGACACTTGGAAGTTTACAGAAAATCAGTAGTTCTTAGCACCTCAGCACTCATCTTTTTGTGGGTTTGTTGGTATCCATTTGTGAGTGCTCTTTACTCAACACTTGGCTATCTATTCAACCTTGAATGATATCCATCGGTGATCCTTTTGTTAAATTATTCCTAACTGGAACTTATACCATCATACCATGCTTTCCAATTCTTGAAATAACCATGAGGCATGAGAGCACATTTTAAGAACTCAGAAAATTGAACAAAGCATGTTCTCATCATCTGTGCATATTTAATAATCGGCATGGGTTTGATAGAACTTGGATATTTGATTTTTGTTTGGTGTTGTTTGGAACTATTGAGCACTCGAAATTCATGGTTCTCACCTTTCATGTGCACAAAATCGGGCCAGCTACTCTCAGGGCACTTGTAATTTGAACTAGTTTGTGTTGCTCGATGTTTGGTTTTTATTCTTTATGTAGTGTGAAATATCCCACATGCACAAGGGATAGACAAATATAATGCTTTATATTACCAACCTCTTTCAACTTGAATCATCACATAGTGCCTGGCCTCTTTTGACTCCTCCGTGGTGTCTTATGTGGGAGCTATCCTTGAACACTTGGTGCGAGTTCTCAATGCTTGTGATATATTCTTGGATCTTGGTCTCGGGTGCTTAATGATATGTGAAATCAAATTAGAGATCGGCCCCAAAGGCCAATATCCTTTTTATAAACATAAAAAGCATGCATATTAGCACATAAAAACCCTGCATATTACCCTGAGAGGTAATATACCAAACAAAACTCACTTTTATAAAAATCCCAAATGATTAATTTGAAATGCGTTGTTTGAATAAATAGGTTTTTGTATCTCATTTTGATTAATAATGTTATTTGTTTTTCTACGAAAACCATGACCTTTCTGCAATGAAGAAAAATATTGACATAGTAGCTTAGGTGCTAACATCGGCTCCTTTTGGGGATGTTGTCCTCTCTGTGATGCATCAAGAACATGTAGACCAATGCCTTCTTTCATTTATTCAACCTATAACCCTACAACTTTCATCATGCTCTAATACCAACCCTGCTCATAGACCATTTTGCATGCTGAAAACAAATCATAGCTGAAAATCAAACCGCAAACTAAAATGTTGTGTACCAATGTCTCCATTGAGCCATGGAGTCTTATTCCAAAAATGAAAACACACTATAACCAAATTCTTGTATATCGAGCTTATTTATATACAACTCCTACAATAACCAATTTTAAATCCCCTGCTTTAAGTGTAAGAAAATTTCCACTATAACCATTTAAATATTTCATCAACTGACTGAAACTTGCTTCCATCTTTGAGCATGAATATGACTGAAAGAAATGAAAAGCACAAATTGCAATGATATAATAGCCCATACTCAATGTATATACCTAAGGAGGTAATATCGGGTACCTAGGGAGGTACCCAATGGGAATGTGGTTATGTATTATTAGTGGAGGCCATTCAATGTAAGGTGGACTAGGTCCAATATATTATTAAATAAGGTCCACTATCATGGTACTTAGATATAATAAATAGGCTTTCTAGAAGATTGTTTCTCTAGAACATTCCTAGAAGATAGAAAATTCTATATAAAGAAGTTTAAGCAATTTATTTGAGCATAGTGAAGAATATTGTCATTGTAACAAGCAAGTATTACTTGAGAAGTGCATTCCTTCCATAAGGAATAATATATGGTGTTACCCTACCTCAAGGTTTTTCTCTATTTCTTGTGTTCAGTATCTGGTGAATGGTTTGGATTATTCTTGTTGATATTGTGGGTTTATTTTGAGATTTATCTTTAGATCTATTTAGGTACTTAACAATTGGTATCAAAGCACTTTCCTTAGCCAAAGAAGGGAAGAATTTTTTGCTCTTTTTGCAAATTGTTTTCTAGCGAAAAAAGAGGGTGGCACACTTCAGGTTCTAATCTAATGCTTTCTGGGCTAAATTTGAAAAAAAATGGATATTTGAATTCCTCTCGGAAAAATACCCAATTTCAAAAAAGCAATCGTTTTTTTTCATGGTTTTTCCAAAAAAGGTCGTGTGATTTGCACAGTAAAGCTATTTTTAAGCTTTGTTTTTAGTTGAAGATTTATTCCAAGCAAGATTCATTTTACTGGGAATGATAATGGTCCTAGAATTGAAGAATGACTAAATTCCCACAAGTCATAATGGAAAGAACAGTGGAAATTTATGTTATTTCTTCATTTAAGAGAAGATGCCTCAACATGGGAGGAATCATTGAACTATTTCCAGCGGATGAGACTTCCAAATGAAGAATTGGAAAAATCACTTTTAGATAGGTGGTCTCATGTTGGAAAACAAGTTAAGAGAGCACCAAGGGTTTATTTTCATGTGACAAATCTATAGTACAGGTTCATGGTTGTATTCATAAAGAAAATGTCATTGTTTGTATTAACCCTAGTTGCCATAAATTTTTTATCAATGTTCATTTGGTTAATAGATTGCAAGTTCCTGCAAAGAATATTCACAACACATAGCTTATTGATAAACATGTTCAATTTTTTAAAGATTTGAATATCACTATGGATAAATATTTGTTGCATTCATATTTTCATGCTACAAATATGGATGATTTGGATATTGTTTTGGGATATCTTTGGATAGAATCAGTGGATACCATTAATATTAATGGGAAAAGGTAGTTTTTGAAGTTTTGGTACAAGAAAAAGAAAATCATATTGCAGGATGTGTCTCTTAGTAAGAAATATGGACCCACGGAGGCCAGTAAAGAAGTTATTTCCGAGTCCAAAGTTGAATTAGAGGTAGAGTCTATAGAATGATATGAAGGAATACCATAAGGACACAATCAGAAAGCCAAGGAGGTCATTGAATCAAAGGCACAATGTGTTGCATATTTGAAGAAAATAGAATGGATTCCTACAGTTGTTGTATATCGCCATCCAAATCATATAGAGAAACAAAAGTCATCAAGGCAAGGGTGTGAGCATCGAAACATTTATGCACCAGCAAGGAACCAAAAAGGAAACCAATCTAGAGGTGCATGGAGGCCTACCAGCACTATAGGAAGACATCAGGCTAGAGAACCAGTCCCATGGAAACACTGACACAATGCAAAATAGGATCAGGGTGGCAAGGAAACAATTAGACTTCATGTTCGTCTTCCATTAGGATGGATGGATGGTAATACTTGGTACCATTTTGCTACATTTCTTAGCCGATCATATTTTATGGTTTCTTCACATGTTTTAAGGACGAAACATGTGAATGGGGGATGGAATGTAGTATACCTAGGGAGGTAATATGTGGTACCTAGGGAGGTACCCAATGGAAATGTGGTTATGTATTGTTAGTGGAGACCATTCAATGTAAGGTGGACTATGTCTACTATATTATTAAATAAGGTTCACTATCATGGTACTTAGATATAATAAATAATCTTTCTAGAAGATTCTTTCTCTAGAATGTTCCTAGAAGATAGAAAATGTTATATAAAGAAGTGTAAGCAATGTATTGAATCATAGTGAAGAATATTGTCATTGTAACAAGAAAGTATTGCTTGAGGAGTGCATTCCTTCCATAAGGAATAATGTATGGTTTTACCCTACCTCAAGGGTTTTCTCTATTTCTTGTGTTCATTATTTGATGAATGGTTTGGATTATTCTTGTGTATATTGTGGGTTTATTTTGAGACTTATCTTAAGATCTATTTAGGTACTTAAGACTCAATGATTCATAATTATATATTAATGAATTCAAAGATGCAAGAATTTTGATTCAATTTTGACTCTATATAGATGGCCACAAGGTGATAGAATTCAAGACAAATTACCTCTCCTTGTTGTTTAGAGAGAATGGATTGATGTTCTCCCCTACTGAATTTTCCTTTTTATGGGTCAACAATGACCATCAAAGGCTCATGGATCTCTTGAATCTACTGATTAACATCATGTGAAGAAGGAAACATTGTGGGTTGATATGATAAATCAACATCATCTATCTCACTACCTTCCCAAGAGTTTGATACATGACTATCATATAATCACTTACCGCTGAAAAACACCATATGTGTTGATGTATAAAATTGTTCCTTTTCATTAGGATATTCATCATACTTAGGAGGATCTTCATAAAATGCAACATAGAAATAACCATTAGAAACATTTGATACAATGGAAAATGCATCTAAAGCCTTTTTATCATTAGCTTCATCATCAATATAATACCATGAATCTTCCTCCTATGGAATAGAAGGATTAGAACATAATTCAGATAAAATTGATTGCTATTGATCTAGGTTCTCTAAATAAAATATTACTACTTGTTGTTCTTTCTTAGAAATAGTGTGATCTTCTAAATGGTTTAAAACAATAGTTTCTTCAATAAGAAATTGATCTTCACAAGGATTAGTAACAACAAACTCTTCAGGATGATGAAAACTCAAATTGTGATAAAAAATGTAAGGAGCATCTTGAAAGTTTCCTAATACATATTGAACATTGTTATATTGGAATATATCTTCACTGATTTCATCACTAAAACCCTCCAGATCATCCTTTCTAAGAAGTTTTTTTATATTTGATTTTCTCACAAAAATCATTTAAGAGGAACTCAACAGGAAAAATTCTCTTACAATATGAACGGATCACAACATGAAAATACGTTAGTGAAGAAATGCTAGAAATAGGAAGAGATTGGTATCATTGACCTACATCCCCTTCCAACGAGAACATAAACATCTTTATCAATACATCTTCATGATGAATATCTATTTGGTCCATGTATTGATGAAAATCAAGAAGGCGTTGTGAAGGATGATCATGATCATCTCCTCTGAACCTTGGAAGCCAATATCCCCATTCATCCATAGTAGGAACAACATTTGAAAAAATAGGAACATCAACAAAATTAAAAAAATAAAACCTTGCAACTAAAATAACATTCATCTGAGAATCAGATGATGTTAACATTCTGGACCAGAGGATCCTCCATTGGATTCTTCTTTCATGGATTCATCAGTTGAATGATTTGCAATCGAATATGTCACGAGTCCTTGTTCACCATTAAGAACTAGCATTGATCGGTGTCGTTCTCCTAGGGAAAAATATATTTGTTACTTCATTCCCCGACAATTGAAACAAGAGATGTTATCCCTAAATTTTGCACTAGACTGCAGTAGGACAAAGCTAGGGCACCTTAGTTATTGAAATGATTATTTTGGTTTAATTTACAAGTCAAATCGTTTGGGAGGTTAGAGGATCTGATAAAGATCATCAACTAAATCTAAAGTGATCAGCAGTACTTCATATAGTCAGAGAAATTAACGTTGATAACTAGATACTTAATGGACAATGAAATACGGAGGAACAAGGAATAAAGATGAATACATAAGTGTCACAATATGCTAAGCTCATACATTCACCATAAACATTTTCAAATTCAAAATGATATTTCAAATCTGAAACATGTACTTAAATACAACTTACAAAGATAGGTAATTGATAGTAAGATCCTCACTGTAATTGAAGCTGAATTTTGAAAAAATTAATGCATTGTAGAAATCCCCATTGTATTCAAATAAGACAAGAAAAGAGCAGGGTTACAATAAGAACACAGTCTAGCTAGAAGAGTGTTTGAATTCATAAGCATGAAATGATACATATAATAAACTTCTTCAATATTGTTTTCATACCTAATTCTTCCCTTACTTGAACCCCTACTTCTTCATAAGAGGAATCTCTCTCCTTTTCTTCCCATCGGAAGATCATGAACCCTTTCAAATGATAAAAATATATAGATTACAATAAGCCTTGTGTTGCAAGATTCTAGAAACGAATCATATTATTAAATCCAAAATAAACTAAATTTCTGATTTGCTACAAAGAATATGGAAATGTTTGGATTGAGTTCCTAAAAATATGGAACAAATCCTTTCACTGTTGAGTCCTCTCCATCAAATTGCCACTAATATGCTTTTCCACCTGTCATTAATATTCTAGAATCATGTAGTTTCCAGTAAGATATATTCTCTTTTAATTTTGATGTTGATCTTGTTTGATAGAGGGATTGGTGGATCTATAAACTTATTATATGCCTAAAAGTTCTAAATTTGTTTTGATAGGATGTCGACCTTTCTCCTTTAAATCTGGAACAAATTTCCAAAATTAAAGTTTGTGGGAAAATTATGAGAAAGTCCATATACTTTGTTTCTTGATTATGTGGATCTTGATTGTTTGACTAATAGATCCCTGTCACCTATTATCATCCTTTATCAAGTGATCTACTACCAATATCCATGAATAAAAAAAGTGATGCCCATTTTCAATGATACAGAAACTAAACTAGGCCACATCACGTGTTCACAAATCCACTCACAACAACAGTGGTATTCAAATGATACAGAAACTAAACTAGGCCCTTTCTGTGCGCGATGAAAGGGCCATATCCTCCACTATAACAACACCTCGAACGCTTGACTAACTGAGCATTAAATCGCTTGACACATGGAAGTTTACTGATAATCAGTAGTTCTTAGCACCTCAGCACTCAACTTTCTGTAGGTTTTTCGGTATCCATTTGGGAGTTCTCTTTACTCAACACTTGGTTGTTTGTTCAACCTTGAGCGATCTCCATCAGTGCTCCTTTTGTTAAACACTTCTTAACTGGAACTTATACCATAATGCCATGCTTTCCAATTCTTGAAATAGCCAGAAGTCCTTACAGCACATTTTAAGAACTCAGAAAATCGAACAAATCATGTTCTCATCATCTGGGAATATTTAATAATCGGCATGGGTTTCACAGAACTTTGATATTTGATGCTTGTTTGGTTGCATTTGGCGCTCTCGAGCACTCGACATTTGTGGTTCTCACATGTCATATACACAAAACCGGACCGACTACTCTCAGGGCACTTGTCATTTGAACTCGCTAGAGCTACTTGGCATTTGGATTTTATTGTTTGTGTAGTATGAAATATCCCACATGCACAAGGGAAAGACAATATAATTCTTTATATTACCCACCTTTTTCAGATTTAACCGACGTGTAGTGCATGGTCCCTTATGACTCCTCCTTTGCACGTTATGTGGTCGTTATCCCTAAACAATTGGTGCAAGTGCTCGATGCTTGAGATGTATGCTTGTCTCCTTGTCTCCGATGCTTAATGATATGTGAAATTGAACTAGAGGTTGGCTCCAAAGGACCATATCGTTTTTATAAACATAAAAATCCTTATTGTTGGAATAAATAGGTTTATGTAACGCATTTCGATGAAATCAATAATGTTATTTTTTAAGCTACGAAAACCATGACCTTTATAAAAACCTTGCATATTATTGTTGGAATAAATAGGTTTATGTAATGCATTTCGATCAATAATGTTATTTTTTACGCTACGAAAACCATGACCTTTCTACAACAAATAAAAATCTTGACATGGCATCTTAGGTGCTAACATGAACCATTTTATTTAAAAGTTGATCTTTTCCCATTGGATTGTTTGTAGTTGTAGCTCTAGAGTCTGCACATGATCACGATCGGTCAAATATAGATTATTCTTTAGTATAATTATCCCATTATCTGTTGCATTGGTTCCTCATCCTTAGAATTGTATCTTAGTCCTAAGAGTTTCTTATGCAATCATCAATCCTTATTTGCTTTCGTTGGATTGCTTGTAGTTGTAGCTCTAGACTCTGCACATGATCACGATCGGTCAAATGTTTACCTTTTGTAATTTATTCATACCAAGAGTCATTTGGATGACATCTATATTCACCATTTCTCATGTTTGTCTGAGTAAGTCCATATTGTCAACTATATGAATTTGCTCAAGATCAATTGGAAATTTTGTCACTCTATAATTGTCAACACTTATAAGGTTTTGACCAATAGGTTCTAATAGTGAAAAAATTAATCTTCCTTTTTCAAAATATATTGCGGACAATAATCTAGATTTAGAAGAATCTTGATCAAGCTCTCAGAACAAAAATTGCTTGATATGTACATTTTCTTCCTTCATTTTTTCATAGTCTGAAAATATAATTTTTGGCTTGTTTTATAAAGATTTTGCACCTTCTTGATTATGGATGTTATCAAAGACAATTGATGGAATAAACTCTATTCTGAAAGCATGTTTCTTTTGAGTTTCTTATGATGTGTCTTCTATAACTTGAATATCTTCTTCTGAAATTTCCTCTGTGTTTCCTTCAATCCTTTGCTTCTTCCAAGAATGATAATCTTCGGACTCTAAGACAACTTGAAGATCCTTTAGGAAACTTATTTTGAATTATTTATCTTGTTGTTGGGTGTATCAATGACCACTATCTGAGAAACCTAAAATGCATTATGTATTTTTCCCTAAAGAATATTCTAAACATCTTTCCAACTATACAGGTTCATTATCTTCTCCACTTGAGGTTTGTTATTGTGCTCGTAGGAAGTTAATCCAAACTCTTGTATTTTGGATGATATGATTCCAAAACGATCATACTTTCATGTTTCTCCTTGCTCAAGATTCAATCCTTCCAACATTGATTATGCAACCTGCAAAGCTTTTCAATTTTTAGCAATAAAAAGTCCCACTTCTCTTTTCAACTTGAAATTAGTCCTCTTTTTCTTTGTAACAAAATGAATATCATATGAATTAAGACTTTGCCTTATGAATTCTAAGGAAAAAATCCTTAGTGTAAGGAATTTGGGCAATCTGAAAGGTTTAATTTATGCTCTATATATCCTTATTTCAGTATATTTCTCGAATAAATATCAGTCTCCTAGTTTAGTTTCTGCAGAGTCATGCAAAAGTGTCTTTACTTCGGGAAATATTCTAGGAGGAATTTCTTCATGAAATAGGGTATACGATATGGCCATAAATGTATTGACAAAGTATGAAAATCCAACATTTTTTGGCTTCTTTCTGAATATTGATGTCCAATGAATGACTGACACATGATTTCTAACATTATCTTTAGTTTCTAAGTTCAAATTTGAAAAGTTATTTTCTTTGAAAAACAAAAGAAAA
This sequence comes from Picea sitchensis, assembly GCA_010110895.2. Classification (NCBI taxonomy): domain Eukaryota; kingdom Viridiplantae; phylum Streptophyta; class Pinopsida; order Pinales; family Pinaceae; genus Picea; species Picea sitchensis. The sequence continues at coordinate 42,564 of SNQJ01S0045963.1, forward strand.
CATACTAGATAAGATTGATATCTAGAGGATCTACTCAGTGTAAATTATGTGAGTTGATAGTGCAAAGAATTAGCTAAATACTATGCAAATTGGAATCTAGCAATTGGTTGGATTGTGAAAGGGAGAATAGACTTAAATAGACCTAATATAGTGTCATCCACAATCCTATCAATGTCATATCCTAAAAAAACACAATCCATACTGATAATATGTTGTGATATTGGTGAAAATATAAGAGGACTTCTATCTTGCTCCATTAAGTATTGTATTAAATCTTGTATGTCATGTAAATTTAAATCTTTATAAATAATAGCTAAAGCTTCTTCATTTAATACCCGACCATCTGTAATTTTTTGGAAATTTCAACATCTCACAAATCGACTCAACTGAAAATTCAAATAGAAATGACCCAGTTCTGGACAATATACTCCTAGAGGATGGGACATAATTCAAAGCACACCAATGAACAAATTCTGGGAAATTACAATTCTGAGGAACAATGAAACGGGCCAAGTTCGACTCTCATGCATGAAAATAATCAAGTAACTTATTATTTTTGTCAAAAGATATTTTATGCAATTCATAGAGATCAAATGAAGTAATTGGGTTGAAAATTTGATAATCCATGTGTTCTAAATCAAGTTCTATTGTATATAGGGTTATGGACTTTTTAGAACTTCATGATTTTAACATTTGACAAATTGATAGGAAATGGGTCTTTATCTGCTTACCCAGAACAATTGTTGAAGAAAACTATTGATTTTGATGACAAATCCGACAAAAGCATGCTCTGAAAAGGATCTGGTGAGTTTAGGTCTCTTTCATCCTTCATTAATAGTAACCAATGAACTTTTATAAAAATAACCCTGCAAACGATATTTTATTTACACACACATTTAAAGAAATCAATTATTAATTGCTAATATAACATATTTACAAAACTAGTGGTTTCGGGAGCATTAGGGTGGTTTCATCTCATAGTTTCGCGTGGGGTCAAGTGACGGTTTTGAATACCACGCAATAGGGGGGGCGAGGTAGATCCTTTTTTAGACATGTAGCATGGGTCAAATCCTCCATACATCACCTCAGGGGCTTATTCCCTTTTAATGTCGATCATCTTGGGGTAGCAAGGTTCATTATAAACCATAGATCTTTACGCTTTTCCGATCAACGCTCCATGTTTAATCACCATCTATCTGCACACAAACACATCATTTTATTAGTTTTTAAGACTATATTCTATATATATAATGAAATTTTTATAACTATATAACTCACATTTTTATATATAATATAATAAAAATATATTAAGTTTAAGTTTAATAAATATAAAACAAGATATATAATTTTATAAATAAAATTATATAAAAATTTGACAACAATAAAAATCGATGAGAAATTGTGTGTGTGTGTGTGTGTGTGTGTCTTCCTAGTCCATAATTATAACTATACAACTCACATTTTTATATATAATATAATAAAAAAATATATTAATATTAAGTTTAATAAATATAAAATAAGACATATAATTTTATAAATAAAACTATTAAGTGCATGTCTTGGTCGTGACCTTAAAAATAGATTATTATTATTATTATTATTATTATTATTATTATTATTATTATAAAAATTCGACAACAATGAAAGTCGATGAAAATTTGCCAGGTTAAAAACCTCTGATAAAATTCATCATTATATATATATAACATAATAAAAAATAAAAAATATATTAATATTAAGTTTAATAAAAATAAGATATATAATTTTATAAATAAAATGTATATAACTTTATCATAACAAACAACATAACAAATATGATATGAAAATAAAATAAAACTAGAACTAAATTATGATACAAAATTAATCTATCCAAGGTCAATTTATCAAATCCATCGATTTTCAATAGGCCGTAAATTCTCTGGCCAACAATTTCTCTCGACCGACCCTATTCACAATGATCGTGTCCATTGACGAATACACAAATGGAAAATGAGTGTTCGTTCGTGATATTTACAAAACCGGCAGTTTTAGGAACATTAGGGTGGTTTCATTTCATAGTTTTGTGATGGGTCAAGTGACGATTTTGAATACCACACGACGAGGGGCCAAGGTGGATCCTTTTTTCAACTCATAGCATGGGTAAAATCCTCCCTACGTGATCCAGGTGGATACCGGTGGCCACCCACCTCTTCCAACTGGCTCAAAACAGTTTTCTGACAATTTTGGTAATTTACTATTTTTAGCAGTTTTAACTTTTGGGGCCATTTTGAGGGCCTAAATGAAGCTTTTTCAGGATTGAGCCTCTCAATGATCATTGAAGGCATCATTGATCCCCCAAAATGAATCTCCTCGACGGGCTATCATACGCCTAAAACATAGATCGTATGCAAAAGTTACGACCCCAGGAAGTTGATGTACTAACTTACCCAAACTGGGCCCACATGACTTTTGGCGCTTCATCTCCTAGGGTTAGGTTTTTGGATGTCTAGGGTTTTTGGCATTCCTTGTTATTGTAAAAAGGCCTTCAAAGCCTCATTGTAAGGATATTCTTTCGAATGAGCGCAGTCGTCACATCTCTTCTCAGAGATAAGCCGCCACCATTCCAACAAGCTTGTTCCACTGCATTTTATAGTTTCATCTTATTTCCTTATTGAATAGAAAAGCAGATTAACTATATCTCTGTTATTTTGTGTTAAGCACCTGTTAATAATCTGTAGTCATTTTGTTCTGCTCATAAAATTTAGATCACTACGTCACCTCGGGGGGTTATTCCCTTTTTAATGTCGATCGACATGGGTACTGAGGTTTGTTATAAACCATAGATCTTCGCGCTTTTCTGATTAACACTCCATGTTTAATCACAATCTAGAAAATATAAGAATTTGGTAAGTTTTTAATTAAGGATTTATGGTTAATCATAAATCAACACAATGCTACATCCAATTATACAATTTGAAATTCAAATAGGTGAATCCAATCCCTTAAGATATCAAGCCTCTCAAGAGTCAACACCCAAATTTACTTGGATAGCTCTCACTTTTTTTTCTTTGGGAACTTGGTAGTTTCCAAGTTCACACATCTCTTTATCAGTTGTAGATACTCAATATCTCACAAAATGTTTTAATTTTTCTAAAAATGTACTTGTGTGTGTATGATTGGCCGAGTAGCAAATGTTTTGGCAAGTTTTGATTATTAAAACTCTTCCTCAAGAAATCTAGGAAAAATATTTTTACCCATAAGCATGGATGATGGAGATTTATACATAGGTCAACAATGCCTTTGGATATCCCTTGGTTTTCCTTATTATCTTATAACCTTTTTGGAAAGATGATTGAAATCAAATATAACAAATCTAATATCAAAGAAAAAATGAAATAGGAGGGAAAGAGAAATGATAAATGAGACATGTCACAATCTTGTGAGCTTGAAATTTTATGAAGAACCTCCTTAGTTGTTTCCATAATTCTAAATGGATAATATTATTAAGAATTTGAAGAAACATTATTACGATTAAAAACTTTTTAATGCCCCCCTAGGACATTCCAACATCCCCTTCAAGAGGAGATGCCCCAGGACACCTCTTTCCCATATAAAAACCCCAAGAAAACTTAGTATATAATGGTGAGATTATGGTGGTAAATGATACATAAGAGAGAGGAAATTATGATGATGAGCGAGAATGAGATATAGAATATTTGGAGCTACCTACAGATGTCATAGCTGCAAATGTTGCAGGTACAACTCATAGTGTCCCTTGTTACACTATCACCAGGTATGTCAGTAAAACAAATCTGGATATGGAAATATTCTCTTGCAGGTGATCAAGCAACTACCGAAAACATTAATATAGCCACGCGATTCTTAAGTAGACAACTTAGTTTTCTAGAGTGAGGCTGCTAGTCCAAATGTCAAAGGTCCATAGCTTTGGTATTTAGGCTTTATTTATTAGATGAGAAACTTAGACTATATTACAAAGCCACAAAAAATGGGAATTTTAATGAATCATTGAGATGCAGGTCAAGTGAAAGGAAGTTAAGGATGATAGTGTTCAACATCAAGAGCTTGCAACCTATTTTAATCATTGCAACCTTCAAAAATTCCATTTGAGGTTGTCTTTGTTGAATATTGTGGGTGTTTGTTACAAGGGAGGAAACTTCAATACAACTACTAACTTTTCTTGATAACTGTTGGAAAGTGAATTCTCTCCAAACCATGCAACAAAGGATCGACAAGATCTACAAGCATGTGAGAGGAAGCTATAGAATGTAAAGATAAAAATCTGAATTATAATGACTTCATAAAGCCTTTTGTTGTTGGTGAAGAAACTTCTGCACTTATGTCCTCTGGTCAAAAAGATTTTCCCTGTCCATATTTTACACCATGATTTGTTCTAATCATACAAGTAAATCTCTGCCCTATATGTGAGCTTGCAATTGTGGGTTCCTATGCTTCTGAGTTACTTTGCCTGACTAATCAGATAAGGCGATGTCGGCATTGGACACATGTAGAATATGATTTTTTTATTTCAAGAATTTTCATTGCCCACACATATTTATGGATTGATGTTGTACTCTCTACCTTTGAGAACCATGTTGAAAGATATAACAAGATGATATCAAACAAGTCTTGGACAAAATTGAGAGGCTCTTAAGATATTGGAATAAAACGTTTAGTGACATTGAAATGATAGTAGAATTAAATTTTTCCATTTTTAAAAAACAATTGATATATCCAAAGACATATTTCATGGAAAATAAGTAGAAATACATCAACAAATTCTAGAAAGAAACTATGAGATGGTAACTAATAATTTCACTCAAGATTATAATGCATTATTGAAGGCATTGAAAACTATGTATTTTAGAAACAAATTAGTTGATGCATGTAGGCATGTAGGATGGAATCCCTTCCCAAAGGGTCTTGTGGGAAGAGATGCCATCCTACAAGGGCCTCTCTAGGATATATGTAACTAAGTCCATATGTAAGAAAATCACCTTTGAGGGGGTCAACATCCAAGTGAAATACAGGTGAAACAAGGGATTTTGAGGCCATTGAATCCATATGTGTGATGATAATAAATTATCCAATCAATGATGCTACAGAGAGGATAGGTATAATATTCAACATGGTCACCCAAGGTTCAGCTAAGACTCATGTAAACGTAGACATGTCATTGCCAGGGAAGATTACGAAAGATTCTCCTAGTGTCCCATATTTTGATGTGGTTGGACAGAAGGAATATCTAAACCATACCATTGAATTAATATAGTGACCATGTCCTAGAGCCTGTAACTATAGTGATTAATATAGTTATTGGTTTTAGACATTTTTATGAATTTCAGGTGATGAGAGATCCTATATGAGACTCTATAGTATATTAGCATAATATTTAGGAATTTTTATAGAGGTGGAAGAAGGTTCTTTATGTTCAATAAATAAATAAATAAAAGGCAAGTGAGAGAATTTAGTATCCCTGCAAGTGTTAGAGGATACAAAGTGTAGGATGTAATTTTGGAGTTGGAAGGAAAAGAGGGTGAGTCAATATATAGTGCTTGAGATTACTATGGATAGTTGAGAGCATGTCTATTTGTTATAGTGTTGGTTGTGTGCAATGGTAGTGGCATCATTTATCAAGCCTAGGAGAATAAGGAATAACAAATGTAGGGTTATGTGGATGAGGAGTAAAGGCTATATGACTATTGGAAGCACTCTAAGTGTGGGGGTTGGAATGAGAGTTAGGGTTTTGGGAGGCTTGGAAATTAGTCTACCATTGAACTTTGCATTCAACTTCCAAGGCATGTTCCAAGTCCTAGTAAAGGGAAACACTTTCAAACATGGAAACTTTGAATCTAACAAAATCCAATACACTAGAATTAAATTTAACAATAAAAACCTCCTCTAGATCTAGAACCTGGAGTTGAATGCAAATCCAAGTGAACACCTCAATGTACTATTGTTATGTTTGCGTAGTTTCTTGATGGATATGATACCATCTGGATAGTATATTTGTGAGGTGGATTGGATGGTAAAAATTCTATTGGAGGGTGTAAAAGAATACCTCAAGTGGTGATACAATAAATACCTCCTCTAGATCTGGAACTTGGAGTTGAATCCAAATCCAAGTGAACACCTCAATGTACTATTTCAATGTCTTCCTAGGTTCTTGACAGAGATGATACCATCTGGACATTATATTTGTGAGGTTTCGTGGATGGTAAAAATTTTGTTCGAGGGTGTTAAATAAAACCTCTCAATAGGTCCACACAATATGAAGAAATCTTAAAGAATGGATGCACATAGTCGGAGGGATGGAAAGATGCATTTACATGAGTACACTCAATACACTCAAATTAGAATAGAAATATTGAAAAGAGGATGAGCTCCTTAAGTGATAGATGTTGAGTTGGAAGTTGTTGGCAAGGTGGGTGCATCCTCCTTAGGGAGGAAACCTAGGTTATCTCTCTTGAAGTATGCGTTGGGATTCACCTTGTTCAGGATTGCATTGTAAGGGAAAACTATTCTCGTTATCTTTATATCATTTTGATAGTGAAAAAAGTGTGGATCTCAAAGATGACTAGATATATAAGTCAACAATATAAAATATATAAGTCAACAATATAATATATTAAGTCAATACAGATAGAAACATATAACTAAGAAAAGAATCAAACTTAGTAAAAGAAACTTTAAAATGGGAATTCATTTTTTTTCTGCCATCTGATTTATCAATATTGTTGTCAATGTTCATTGAATCAATTGCTAACTCGAGCAAGAATTCTACATCTCCAAGTCCTTGGAATAGGCCTTTATACACATTGAACATTGGAAAACATCAATGTTAAGGGAGAACATAAAATGCCACATCAAGTTACATTCAATAATATCTAACAAACAATATCATTAAATGGGGCCAACCATGCAAAGGTGGAAGATCATTCCCCCTCCCCCCCTCGCATCACTCTCAATTCCCCATACCCAATCATGCATATTAATTTAAACAAAAATTGTACAACTAATAATTTGTATTAATAAATTTTGTCCTCAAAATATTTACAATCAATTCATTTTCGGTTTCTTACTTTTGATAAAATTATTTAGTGGTTTATCAATAACATCATCTTCAACCCCTTCAGCTATTGGAACCTCTTATGTTTGTGTCACATAACTATCCACTGTCTCTACCATTTCACCACTTATATTAATACAACATACTACTGGACATTGTTGCACTACAGGGGCATCCACTAGAACAACAGAAAGAATTAAAAGTACATGGTTAGTTATTATTATTCATATTAGTCTTTGATTAATACAAATATAATGACTCTATTTTTTTCCTGGAGGAGTAGTCAACACCATTGGTTTGGTTTTCATCGGTTCCTCTCCTCTGTGAGAACCAACCTCATCTACATGCTCGACCATTGAAACAACAAATGTTATAAGTACATCATTTGCAACTAATTATTAATAATCATCAATATATGCAATTGATTTTAAATACACATACCGTGATGGGTCTGCACACTACCAGAATCATGGGGTTCTTGTCCAGTACCATTGTCGAATGAACTGGGGTTGATTTCATGTTTAAAAAAAACAAGTGCATTAATTGATGTGATAAATCAATCTTCTATATATGTACTTAAAAGTAATGAATAATTATAGTCTTGTCATTTTACTTACCCTCTCGCTCGAAGGGTCAATCGATTGTGTTTGCCCAAATATTTTTCAATGTTCAACCACTGCTTGAAAGTTGAACTTGAATATGATATTCATGTCTTCTTCGGTGGCCGCACTATTGAACATATCCCCCTGCATTGCATAATACGATGAATTTTGATTATTGGCTGCAATTAAAAAAATATTGTATGTTGATATGAATAATATGGTAAAATTATTGAGTACTTACAATTCGATATTTTAATCTTAGGTAACCACCTTGGCCAATTTTTTGTTTCCCTTGTTTATCCAGTATTTCCTTGGTGGGTTTCAACGTGTCTGGGAGCCTACAAAAAGTTTCAAATATGTACTTAGACAACGCAATTTTTTCTATAGTTCAACTAAAGAAATTTCGAGATATTCAATATAAAATATCATTTACCTTCTAGGGCCAGGTGGTTTCCTCCCTTCATGTCTCAATGAAATATCCTTTGCATCCTTCAATATATTCTTCCATTCCTTCTTGGGAATGGTGAGAGGACGATCATACTTAGGGTTTTTTACCAATCGACTCCTATATTGATCTTTGACATATTTCAAATATGTACCTGCCTTTGAGGTGATATCTTGTTTGTTGAACGAAATACCAAACATGTCAACCAGATGGTTAATAAGTTTGTCTTTCAATTATTTTTTCCTGGGAATTCCACCGTGTGTGAATGATGGGTCCAAAAATATCTAAGGCCTTGTCATGTAAGGTCTTGTAAAAAATGTTGTTTCCTACAAAAAGATATGATAATTAGTTTAAAATAATTTGAAAAACACATGTTTCAATGTTTAAATAATAGTAATTAACTAAGATATTAATAACTACATGGGACTTGTAGTGTCTTAAAGGGAACTGATTTTTCGTCCATCAAAATTTTGACCAATACTCTTCTCGTTCTTTGAACACGTGTTGCTCCAGGATAGCAATGTATGGACTCTTCTTCATGAGATTCACCATCTACTACAACATCATATGCGCCATGGTCTTGCGTAAATGGTGGGGGTGTCTCATGGGTCCCAAGAGTTGCAGTCGCCTGAGCCACACATAGAGAGGAAAATATCCTCGAAGGTATGTAAAACATGTCAGGGTGTTGTGGGACTTTTGCACCACTTCTACCAACAACATCCCCACGACCAGAATCTTGTGTTGGTTCCAAATATTTCTATAGAAAGAAAAAAAAAATAGTTTAGCTCGGATAAATATATGAAATAGAAATTCATAAATTAATATATCTCATAAATAAACTATTTTAAAAATGGAACTTACCTCATATTGATATATAGTCTGCTCTAACTCTCTCATTGAAGGAGTTTGTTGATATATAGTCTTCTCTAAGGAGTTTGTTGTTTTCCTTTCACAAGCCCTTTCTATTTGTTTTAATTGGGTTGAGGGAACCATATATTTCATCACCATGATCATCACTCTTTGGTGTGATCATATGGATCAACAAATAAACAAGTTAATTGAATCATTGTCAACAATAATCCATATGAAAAACAACAATGTACCTATTGTGAGCTGGTTGGTGCCTTCCCACGATCACCCTACCACATTGTAACATCCCACTCTTGTGAGCACATGTTATTGACTTATTCTTTGAGGACACTTGTGTGCAAGTGATCCAATTTTAATATATAGTTGTTTGTTCGCGTATGGATTCTTATGATGATGTTGATGGATTATGATGTTATGTTATTTGATATCTATGTATTGGCAGATGTTATTGACGAATTTCCCTTGAGTGTGCAGGAAAATTGAAAAATTGAGGATGTCGATGGCATCAATGGACCTCCTTGGACCCTGAATTAAGTCAGGGAGTGAATTGTATTGGTTTGATTATTTCATTTATGCATATGTGACATATGATCGAGTATTATGATGTTGTTTATGGATCATTGACAATGTTACGTTGACGGATGCAGGATGTATATTGCTTGCTAATATGACTCACATAAGGAGTAAAGGGGCCATGCACATGTAACAAATATTGAGGGAGAGGTGTGGAAACATCCATCTCATAGCCTACTATCACTCCCGTTGTGGCTTGAATTGTAGGTTAATGATTACCTAGTTCGAGAGATCCATGATGACGTGAGGGAAGACTGAGACAGTCACTCACGAAAATTTCTAACGAGCATGCAATAAGGTAGGGTCCTTATTCCTTAGAATCCTTAAGTCTCTCGCAAGGTCGCTTGAATGGAGTATTGACTCCAAGGGTTGGACAACTACCAAAACCAATCAAAGGTGAGTGGCACCCTTGGAGCATGTCACACACCCACTACGACGACTAATTTTTTTTTTTTTATCTTTTCTTCGAGGGATAGAATCCATGAATTTCTACGGGGCCTAACACAGACCATCCCTTCCCTTATCCTCCTCCAAGCAACCACAACCTGGCCTTAGCACAAGTGCCTTTCACAACTCACGAATTGGAGAGTCAAGGCTCTCGATTCCTCTCTCTCCAAACGCCGATACCCGAAATGCAATACGGGTATGGCTCCCTCCTCACTAGCGCCTGCTACATATAACTGTAGGCTATGCTAAACACTAGCACTACTCGCATCTTGCGACTTCACGAGTTGGAGTGTTGATCCCTCGTACTCCTCCTTTGCGAATCCCTAAAACATGATAAGTCAACAATGGGTTGACTCTTTCCCAGGCTACATGTGTCCACCACCTGTCACCTTCTTCCACCTTTCTTTGGGTGCTTATTGTTATGTCGCCTGTCAACCACGCGGTCCCCACCTAACGGATGTGCCACATGTTCACGCGAGCCCTCGATGCTTGGCACTTCGCGACTTCTGCAATAAAAAAGAAATTCTTTCAACCTTTGAACCCCTGATACGCGATACCACGCGGAGGTTCTAATCCAACGGTTCTCCCGTGGCTTGGATCCAATGACCATGATCACGTCATGATTTCATGAATCGTGAGTTCATGTAGTCCTACCCTTGACCACTCCAAGTCGCGAGTTAGTGAAATTCTACCCAACTTCCACACGTCCTGTGTCGATCGATAGTTTCGAATACTTTGAGACTTTCAGGACGTTATCGAGTCCACTCTCCTACCTATGCAAAGGTTAAGATCGACGATCCATAGAGCTCTGAAAGATCCTTGGATCTACGGTCCTGGATCCCATCGCTACTTGTGAAGGATGAAAGGGTCGAGGTGTTAACGCCTGCGCTCCTCCTCTAGACCAATCAGTCTTGACAGATCTGGGGTATTTCCAAAAGGATTATGACCGTTCTTCTACCAAACAATGGGGTATTCTCTTTTGATAATTGGACTCGCTATCCTTTCTGAGCTTGAATCATGAAATTCAACCTCTCAGAGCTTCAAACTCCCATGACTCTGAGACCTTAGAGAGATACTCTTTCTTGAATAAGGTTTCCAAACTCGGATCGCATGAACCTTAAGACGGTTCTTGGGCGATTGTCCCTGATCTTAGTCAAGTCTTTGGGTAAAGGTTCGGTACGGTTCCAAGGTTTATGGGGTAATTCCCGGGGAAGAGTACTCTCGAGGAGCCTTCCCATAATATTACGAGAATCAAGCAAACAAGACGATTCTCGGTGGAGTGAACTCATGCCCCAGACTTAATAATCATTTGTACAGAAACCAACTATGGCATGTAAGTATACACATGCATCCATTATTTCCAATCTAAAACAACAGGCAATCATTCCACACAGAAATCATTATGGGCATATAAACATGAGCATGTATTCATGATATTCAATTCAAAATACAAGGCATAAAACAATTATCCGATCCACCAGGCGTGATGCAACTACTG
>SNQJ01S0045964.1:24726-38033 GCA_010110895.2 Picea sitchensis
CACTTGCTCAAACATGAAGTGTGTTGTTGTCTCTGCGCTACAATATTTTACTGGTGTTTCTTTTGCCCATCTTGTCAGGTATTTTTTTGCATTGATAATGTACCTTGCTCCTGAAATTTTTGTTGGTGGGTTAATTGGTCCCACAAAATATATTGCCCATTTTTCAAATACTTGCAAAGTTACTTGTGGTCATAGGGGAATCTCGTCACTTCTATTCGGTTTACCAACCCTCTGACATACACCACATTTCTGACAGTAGTCCTTTGAGTCTCAGTGAATGGTCGGCCACCATAGTCCTGTGCAAAATACTTTCTATGCGGTAGCTTTACTTGCATAATGTCCTCCTTCTATTCCCTCATGGGCTTCTTCTAAAACCCTTGGTCTTTCATTTTCTAGCACACATCGTCTCAAGATGTTAACTGCACCCATTTTGTATAAGTGTCCTGCAATCAGCTAATAGTCTGCAACCATGACTACCAAGTTTTTCTTCTGCACAGTGTTATACTCATGCGGCGTAGTCATTGTACTCAAGTACTAGATGATGTCTACGAAGTATTCATCGGCTATCTGGACTAAAAAATAACTGTGCATGGGGAAAGTTGTCCTTGAGATTCATGGGTTCCTCTCTGTTAGTGATCCCTGACAGGTGATGAGGTCATGCGTTCAACTTTCCTAGTTTGATTGTCACTTCAAAGTCAAATTCTTGGAACAACAATAACCATCTACAAATTCGCCCCCCCAACATTGGCTTGTTGACAAGGTATTTGAGTGTCGAATGGTCTGGGAAAATCTTGAAATGTTTTCCCAATAAATAATGCATGAATTTCTGAAGCACGTAGACCATAGCTAAGCCTTCCCTCTCTGTGGCATTGTAGTTCTGCCTCAATTTTGAAAGTTTTTTGTTGGCAAATGCTATAGGATGGTCCCATTCTCCTTCTCATGGTTGCGCCAAAATATATCCAAGTGCTATGGTTGATGCATCTACATGTACGTGGAATGTCTTTTCCCAATCTAAGAATACTAGTATTGGTGTGGTTACCATCTTCTCTTTCAGGGTATCCAAATCGTGTTGACAGTCCTCATTCAAGTGGAACTTTTCGTCTTTCCTTAGCAAGTTCTCCATTGGCACAGTGATCTGCACGTACCCCTTTATAAATTTCCTGTAGTATCTTGTGTGTCCTAATGTCACTCTCAATTGGCGGACTGTTTTTGGTGGTGGAAGGTTAACAATTAATGCAATCTTAGCAGGATCTACTAGCAAGTCTTGATTGCATACTATATGGCCCAATAGTATTCCAAAAGGTGTTATGAAGATTAACTTCTTGATATTTAATGATATCTGAAACTGCCTGCATATTTCTAGCATCCGCTGTAAGATCTCTACATGGTCCTTCAACAAACTATAGACTGTCCAATCGTCCAAATATACCTCTAGAAACTGGTGGATAAACTCTTTAAATGCAGCTATGACTACTCTGGAGAATATTTTTGGTGCATTATTCAATCCAAATGGCATGACTGTATATTGGTAGGATCCCCATTCTATGGAAAAAGTGGTCTTGTATATGTCTTCTGGTGCTATCTTGATCTGATGGTATCCTGAGAATCCATCGGTGAATGAATAAGCTTCATGTCCTCCTACATTCTCTAACACTTCATCTATGAAAGGAGTAGGGAATGGGTCATGTAGGCATACATCGTTCAACTTCCTCAAATCAACACATATTCTTATCCCTCCTTGTTTCTTCTTCTGAACTACCACCGAGCTTACCCATTCAGACTCTTCTACAGGTTCTATGATCCCAGCCTCCAACATCCTATCGATCTCGACTTTGAATTTTTTCTTATATATCGGGTTTATTCTGTATGGTCATTGTCTGATGGGTCTTGCCTCATCTCTGAGCGTTATCTTCATTTCTCCTATATCTCCCGCTATGCCTTTCATTTCTATGAGCATTTTTTTGAAAAGGTCGATGTACTCACACAGTAACTCTGTTATACTTTCCACTGTTTGCTCATCCCAATAGTCTCCAATGATGGCCATTTTGGGATTCTCAACTGTCCCGATGTTGACTTTCTTCACCTTGATCGGCGCAACAATTACCTATGATTCCAAAGGTGGACCTTCCACTTCTCTCTCACCTTCAACTCCCTCAATTTGAATATCACGCGGGTCATCTTCATCTGGTGCTTCTTCCTGCACATGGTAGTATGACAGTATTTCTTTCATTGTCTTTCTGTTTTGTTGTTGTTCTTCTCTCATGAGTTCAAATTCTGGTTCCTTAATGAATATCACCCCTCTGATTTGTTTAAGTGTTGCATCTATGTTGGGGTTCTCATGCTCAAATGATAAAGTGACTGTAAAGGTCTGTTGTAATACTATCCATCTCGTAGTTCCTCTACGTAGTTCCTGGTCTGTATACCAGTTTGTTGGGATGCCCTCTAATGTGTGACCAAAATGGTGAGGTCATTCCTCCGATGGTGTCATTTTCCATAGCTCTCTGCACCTCTCCAAGTGTTTTGCAGGTGCCCCATGTCCATCATATTTCTATAGTTTGTTTCTTCCTTGTTTTGGGCCAAACCTAATGCGCAGTAACCGCTTACATTGATACCAGTCCTTGACTATTTCTTTGTGCACACCCCACCATCTCGCAGGTGTTGTCCTGAGTGCTATATCTAGGGCTAAGAGCCTCTGATTTTATAACACTTCATCTTCGTACTGTGTTAAGAATTTTTCTAGGTCGTTCACCCCATGGAAACTAGTAGGTTCCCTTATCTTTGTACCTACCCATCTTACTACGCGGTCTATTCTTGCGCATCTTCTTGTGGAGACTTCGTCTAACCTCTTCTGCCAATTTTCTAAGCCCGTATCTGAGTCTAATGCACATGAGGTAATGCTTCACCAACTATTACCCCATACGCAGTTGGGTTCACATAATGTGCATCTCGCGCAGTTGTTCTGTACAACTGAATAATTTCCTCCAGGTCCAAGCAAGTAGGCTCTACGAAAATTTCCCCTTCTGATGGGTCCATTGGCACAATGAATCTATATTCTCCTAACTTGAAGGTCATCTTTTGTGTCTTTAAGTTGATTATGGCATGGTTATCAAACTCTCAATCTAAGACAAGCAATGTTGGAAAAGGTTTTGTGCCATCCACTATCTCGATTACTTCGAAGTCGACTTTAGTCCGCAATCCGTCGAGATCTACTATCACTCCTTTTAGTCTTCCAATTGGGAGAACTCTGTGTTTATTTGCTAATTTCAACTGAACTGGTAAATATCCTAATGTGGGCTCTCCCATACATTTCGATGTCTTCTTGGGTAATACATTGACTTTGGATCCTAAATCCAGTATAATATCTCCCATGTTGAAATCTCCAATGTTGGCGTTCAACCTTAATTCTATACTTATTCTCCTCCTTGTATGTAGATGATTGATTGTTTTCTTCTCTATCTTTCCTTCTTCTCCTATGCTACATCTTTCTAGCATATTTTGTAATACTTTAATAGAGGATGGATCATTTAGTAGTTTTACACATGATTGCAAAAAGCCTTTAATCATACTTACTTGTCCTAGGGGTTTTGTTTCTTTGGTATGATCCAACGATAGAGGCATATTGTACTCTGGTACTTCCTTATTATGTTGTGTGGTTGATGTCAATGCAATGTCTAGCTTCAGGAATTCTTGTCTGGCTTGCTTGAATATCTCCTTTTCATTCTGTGCGTCAAACTATTTCCTTGGTTCGGTATTCTTCTTCACCCATTGGTGTTGTGTTGGCTCTTGTCCTACTGCATCGTTCCCTATTTTATCTCCTCCCCATGTAACTATGTTGATGTTTCTTCCTTCATCCCTCACTTTTTCTGAAATCCACTGAACATTCTGATTGTTCTGATTTCTCTTCTCCTAGATCTTCCCTAATAGTTTTGGGCATTCTTCTCTGTCATGATCTGATGCACAACAATACATACAGGTCATTGGTGGAAGTGGACATTATTGTGCATAGTGTCTTTGTTGTTGACAATTGTTACATACCACTGGTCCTCTACCTCTTCCAAATCCTCCTCGTGCTCTTCCTCCATCTCTGTAGCCAACTCGATCCCCTCGCGACGCATTATACTTAGGCATCTGGTTATACTAAGAGATATTATAGTGTGGTTGCACAATATTATACTGTGTCTACGTAGTGTTGTATGGTTGATGTGCAATGTTATACTGTTATTGCGTAATGTTGTACGGGGCTAGTACTTGGTTAAACGGAGGTGCAACATTCCTAGTCATCATTTCTGTCTGCACCCTGTATGCATCTCATGTTCTTTCCCTCATCAAATCCATGGTTCTGCAGTCTTTGTCATTGTGGCCTACTAACTTGCAAAATTTTCAATACGAGCTCTTTGGTACTATCTGGTACTTTTGTATCATTGGGAAGTGGTATGGATCATGACCCTATTTCTTATAGATCTCACACCATAGTCCTCTTGTTGGTAATGGATTTGGCATTCCCATTGCCATGTACTACGTGAATGTTGGACATCCATTCTTATGGTGTCCTTTTGTCCTATATGTGGTACACCAAACAACTTCTCTTTTTTCCTTGTTCTTGTTCTGGTTTAGCTGGAGTGTTAAGTTCTTCAGATCCTCCTTCATCTCCTTGATGGTTGGATCTTTCTTCTGATATTGGTTTTCTTCCAGTTGCAGGGCTTCTTGGAGAGCCTCTGCCTGCGTCTGAAACTTTTTTTGTCACAATGGATACTTCAGGTGTGGTAATAGTGAATTGATGAACAGATTCCTATGTTGCATATCTGTCATGACATATTTTAGCTTTCCCTTAGTCATTTGAATCTCTGGTCAATCTCCCATACAGATTCTCCGAGTTTCTGTCTGATCTCTATCATCTCGTTCATGTATTGATCCTCTGAACTCGGCTTTTGGAACTCATTTATCAGCAGCTTCTTGATATCTCCAATCATTTGGTTGTCCCTGGCAGACTTTTTGCAGCTAGACTCATATACCAATCCAGTCTGCGATCTCTTAATGTCATAGCTAATTGTGTAAGTTTAGTGTCTTCGTCTGTGATCTATTTTGCTTCCCAATTTTTTTCACAGATAAACAGGTGCTTCTTCGTGTCCTTTGAGGCCTCTCCTTTGAATTCTGGTAACCTGATGGTGGGATCATGTCCTTCCATCTTAAATGTTAAACTACTACCTTTGCACGGTGTATATACTTGACTACTACTTCCTGAACTGGTTCCCCCAATTGTTTTTCCTTGTGTAGATGTACTTCTTGTTGTCTTCCTTCTCCCGAAATTAGGTTGTCTAAACGGTGGTGTTCTTCTTGGTGTGTTAGTCGCACATGGGTTTATGGGTTCCACAATGACACTAATATGGATAGGAGTGATTCCTTATATTTCC
Source organism: Picea sitchensis (assembly GCA_010110895.2). Lineage (NCBI taxonomy): Eukaryota > Viridiplantae > Streptophyta > Pinopsida > Pinales > Pinaceae > Picea > Picea sitchensis. Next base: position 30,138 of record SNQJ01S0045964.1, read on the forward strand.
TCTCTTGGACCTCTCATCTTCCTCTCATATGTCGCATGTAGGATTTCTTCAATATGCTCCACAGCCCAAAGATCCTCTACCTCCTCTTAATCACTTGCCAAGACTTCCCTCATGGATATGGCTCTCTTCTTGGTTTTCACCTATTGCTAGGGTACTCCACTGAGCATCTTTCCATAAACCTCCATGATCCACTTGATCTGGTCTTTGCCCATCATAATTGGGTCAAAGGCATCCTCCTTCTTTCTTTTATCGACTTCTCCTTCCATTTCTCCTTTTTCTGTCAGTGCTTCCCCCCTTCCCCCATGCACACAAGGAAGTTTAGTTGTCTGACTCCATTGTCATTACACCTTTGTTGTATAGTAATATCTTAATGGAAGTATATAATGATCTTATGTACCTACCTTGAGGTCCCTTCAAGAAATCTTGTTCGGCTGCGCTGTAGGACTTCGCTATATCTACTATAAACTCTGTGATAAATTCGGAAACAATGTTGTCTAGCTAGAAATCTACTGCGCACGTAAACTTATTATCAACTCATTGTAGCTGCACAATCTCTTAAGGATTCCACTCTATCTTTCTGATCCAATTCGTAGGATGGTTGTATTTCAATCTTTTGATCCACTCCTGTAATATGTGTGGGAAATCACAGAAAAATACTTCATGCAATTCGGTGGATACGTACTTGTCCAGATATTTGCGCGGTGTTAACTTCGAGTTTTTGTTATCTTTCTGCGCAAAATATAACTCCTTTGTCTTCAACTGTCTCTCTATTTCTGCCCTTGTGGGATTCCACAGTCTCAACATCCCTTTTTAGATTCTCATTATTTCACCTTTTTGTCATCCGATCCCACATTCTTTTGGCGCTTCTTCAGTAGATCTCATACGCTCAATCCCATTCTCTTCCAATCAACCGACAATAGAACCATTTGTTGGCTTTTCCTTTATATACTCTTCTTCTATTAGTCTTGAGGATTCCTTATGGGTATTCTAGTTCTCATTTACCATCACAGATTGACCCAGGTTCAAAACTAAGAAGATTCCCAACAAAAATCCCTTAAAGACTATTGGCCCCTCTGGTAAACCAGAAGGCAACGCAGTATATAGAGTGTACTGCATAGTCTCACCCGAGATATCTCTATGGGTGGCTACAATACTCAAGTTTATGCAACCTGAGATTGAGAAATATTTGTGTTTGCGCGTCATAAACTTTATTCAGTCCATCTAACATCTAGTTATAACATTCATTCTATGCATGTGTGTGGAATAACAAATATACTTAGCTACTCATTCATTTAACATTCATCAACTAATCATATACAAAGATGCATTCATTCATTTACATAACACAGTGTTACTGTGGTTCACCCCCTCCTAGGCTACGTCCAAAAAGATCTGGATCTCAAGATTTTATTATAGTTTGGAACTCAGGACGCACATGGTTACAATCTTAGTTCTCCCTCTTTCCCATAGGCTCCTCGATATCTGTGAGGCTGACTAGATCGCACCAAGATCCTCATCCTACGATCTAACCCTCGGGATCGAATCACTCACCCCTTCCTTAGCTCACCATCTTAATGAGCCATATAGTTCTTATAGTTCTCTCTCTTTTTGTCCTTTTGTGTGTCTTTGTCTCTCCTCTCATTGTCCTCTGCTTACATTGCCTAAGTACTACTTATTTATATCCTCGTCTCACCAACCATTACAATGCATTACAAAAACCCTAACCCTAGCATCGTTAGGTCTTCCATGCATGCACGCTTCGCCTGCCTCCCTTACACATTTTTCTTTTCCTTCCAGCTATCGTTTTCCTCTTGCATGCTTCTCCTCCAAAAATATATTTTCTTTTTGATCCGACCTACATCCAAAAATCCCCGATAGGTCGAGAAAATCAGTGTCTAAGGCACTTTCAACCTCATGGTTCCCCTACAAAGGCTTGGAACTGATGCATCAAGACCAGGGGAAGATGTTCCCTCAGGTTCCTTATCCTCTGTAATCGGCATCAGAGTTATCAGTGATACCTCCAAACTCTCTTCATCGTCATAGATGATTATGAGATCAAACATGGGGGTTTAGCATACCCGTTTCACCTGGTGTTCTTGGACTCTCATATTGGGTTGGGATGGCCACCGATGATCTATCCCATGGTGATGGAACTCTAGGGTTTTACACACCTTATGGTTTCCTCCCGTTGTATTGAATCTGAGCCATATAACTCTTATCTGATTGTGATTGGGTTGGCCAGGGTGATCCTCATCATTTCTATCAGTTGAGGATCGTTCTCTAGCTAGTCGATGATTCTTTGGGCTCCTTCTAGTAACAAAAACCCTCTCCTTTGTGTCTCTATGGTTTCTTCTACTTTGATCTCTTCTCTAACCCTAAGAGATTCTTGAGTCGACTACTCTATTGTTTCAACCTCCTCAGCCATGCTCATAGCTTTGAACTTAGTCATGTTCAAGTTAGCTTTCCTGTGTAACACCTCCTCCTAGTCCTGAGCACCTTCTGTAAAAATATCATCTTCAAACTTATCATGCGCGTATGGCCAACAGGAAGAGACTTGTGAAGCATGTTGGAGGACTAGGCCTTTAGGGTCGTGCTTGTGAAACCGGCCTGTCGGGAACCTGTATTCCAGCTGAATCAAACCCTCTTGTTTAACTTGATCAATGTCCTTCACTATATAAAACCCCACATGGAAATCGTAGGCTATAAATTCTCATTTCTTGTCCTTAACCAAACTGGCATTATAGCCCTATAGGATAGTATGATAATAGATTTCTCCTACTATGAGCCGGTTTGGGACGTGAGCAGACAGAAAATGTGGTGCTCTAGTGGCCACGAACACCCTGATATAGGTTGTGTGTTCATCTAGATATGAGTGGCCTACTTTCGAGATCATTTTCTTAGCCGCTACAGAAAGCCTTGGGAATTCCTTTTTAAATATAATGAAATAATGCATGGCGATGAATTCATCGCAAATAAGGGCGTAATAATTTTTGTACCTGTTTTCCCATAGGATGTTGAAGCAGACATGAACAGGAATTTCTGCAACGTGCCAGCTCAAATTCATACCGGTGAAGACATTCCTCCCACAGATTACATCTAGTAGATACGAGGCCATGTGAAAAGCAGGTGCTTCTCCTTCTTTCGGCGTTTGAGCCTGCAATACATTGGTACTCAATTGCTTGGAGATGATTTCTCCCTAGTTGAAAATAATACCCGAAATAGCCACAATGTGTGCCAGGGGAATCCATGCCTCCGAGAACTTGGCACAGTCCCTTTCCTCGTATAACCTGGAAATTAGAGTCATTAAGTAGATATATGGATCCCTTAGGTTTGTTGTCCCATAGCACTCATTGCTCCAGTTTGTGAATTGCTTGTCCTCCTTCCACCATGAGGCCATCAATTGGTTGGTGTTGTGGAATTCATAGAACTTCACCATGAAGTTTGTGTTCAACCACTCCTCCAGGTCCCTGAGCTTGTAATATTTTTGGACCTATTTCAGGAGAAAAAATCTGGCACATCCACCATTCTCATCATTAATGAGGCACTTCTATGTGTCTGTATGATCAATTAGCCAACTTAGAGTCTCAATGAAGGGAAAGACTAGAGTTTGAAAGGATATCATGTGCACGCACGACTGCCGAATGTTTAGAAAAACTTGGTCGTCGAGTGCCATTACATTCGGGTCGTTGTGTGGGATGAAATACAGGTAATCTTCCCGGTTTATTATGTTGAATAGATCTCCCCACTGTGGGAGAATTATTTTAGATCCAGTGGTCGCTTTTGTATTTCCAAAATCAGGGGTTGAATAAATGCCTTCTTCGTCGAAGTTTTAATGACTAGTTCTGCCATGGGAGCGTATTACAAATGCCTCGCAGTGCTGGGAGAAGATCCTTCACGAAGCTCTGCCTCCTTTAATTTCGGTGACCTCAGTTAGCGTCTGGTCGTTGGCTTCCTTCGAGGCATCTTTCCCTGTAGATAGAACATCATTAGACATTGTGTAGCAGATCGAATGCTAATATATAAAAATTATGACTGTCGAACCGATAAAAATTAACACGTACCTCTTCTTCGCACTAGCTTAACCTTGTTTATTTGAAAGTCTGAGAATCAAACGCAACTCTTGAGACACTCTCTTCGCTTCTTCAGATGCTCTAGAAATGGAAACTTGTGTGCAAATTTGGGGTGTTCGAAGTTTTTTTAGTTATTTAACACAAATGATACTTACCTTGTCGCATCAGTTGTTCAATTTGGGGTATGAGTGCGGTTCTACAAAATGTCGCCAAATATTCATTATGTTCAAGATTAAATGCAGTTGTAGGCTGGCAGCGCGAGTGCGGGCTGTAATGTGGGCTATCAACGATTTTAAATTCTCGTAGTTCAATCAGTGCATGGGGTAGCAACGTATGTGGAAAAAAACATTAAATGGCCTATTAAATAGAATAATTTGATCTTATCGCATGTTGAAAACATCCCATCATTTTGCTAATTTAACGGGTGGATCGAGAGTCAGGGCTTTTATTTAGACAATATCCATTGATATCTCTTGGCAAAAAATCTGACGCCGATCCATCTTTCTGTACAGAGCTAACATGGAAAAGTTGACTTGGAAGCGTGACTCAGGCACAAGGAAACCTAAGTTGACTCGGGACGAAACTAGGCCGTACGAAATGCCTACGTGGAAAAGACACGTGGCATTTGAGATTGGCATCTTCGATTAACCGTGTTATTCAGAATTGAGGACTTCATTAGATAAGATTTTTAATAATAGGTACTACTCTACCGATGCCGAAAAAGTATCAAGGATCGACGATCATTGATAAGTTTAAACAAGTGTTCCCAGATTAACCCCTTCGAAATTTACCAATGTCGACAGTGCATCGGGGATCGACAATCGACAATGTGTCACTGCAGAAATTGTCAATGACTTAACCCTTTGAGATTTCACTGACCCTGAACAAACGCATCCGTAATCGACTATTAGGGGTTCATCATGGGCCCAGTCAATGTTTCAACCCCTCGTATTTCGTCGAAGCCGATGGGAAATCAGCCAACTCCTGAATATTTTTTGCGAACAACTAACGCAAGTTTACTCTGCCTTTTACCGATACCAATAATGGATCATTTATCAAGGATTATTGTTACTATTTGGGTCATTTTACTTGCTCATATTTTTCTGAGGTCGAACATAACCGCGCTAGTCACAATTTTAGCTATGGATTCTTAGTTAGACTGCCAAGTTCTTTTAAATACAAAGTTTTCACATTAACAAGTTCAAACAAATCCGATTTGATTGATGAAGAGACATGAAAACAAAATTAACAATCCCTCCATAGTGGACTCAATTCAGAAATAAAAACAAAAAAAAACAAGTGGTACCCAAAAGAGACAAAATTTCATAAAAGATTTTAGCATGTGTTGACTGCTCAACAAATGGTGATTCTCTGGGTGAAAGCAGAATCTTTGTTCCTTCCTTCGGGCTTAGCTCGTACAAAAGTTGGTTGAGAAACTAACTGGATTTTCTTTTTTTTGGCATGTTTTATAGGAAGCGTGTGCTTGTCCTTAATGGAAAGAACATCAACGACGATGGAAAACAGGAAAATCATAAGATGAGGAGGAGAAGCAAATAGTATCATGCTCAAATGATAAAGTGACTGTAAAGTTTTGTTGTAATACTATCCATCTCGTAGTTCCTCTGCACATTTCTTGGTTTGTATACCAGTAGATAGAACATCATTGGCTTCCTTCGAGGCATCTTTCCCTGTAGATAGAACATTGTTAGACACTGTGTAGGAGATTGAATGCTGATATATAAAAATTATGACCGCCAAACTGATAAAAATTAACACATACCTCTTCTTTGCGCTATCTTAACCTGGTTTTTTTGAAAGTCTGAGAATCGAACGCAACTCTTGAGACACTCTCTTTGCTTCTTCGAATTCTCTAGAAATGGAAACTTGTGTGAAAAATGGGGGTGTTCTAAGTTGTTTTAGTTATTTAATAGAGATGATACTTACCTTGTCGCATCAGTTATTCAATTCGGGGTATGAGTGCGGTTCTACAAAATCAGTCGCTAGATCTTCATTATGTTCAAGATTAAATACAGTCGTAGGATGGAAATGCGAGTGCGGGATATAATGTGGGATATCGATGATTTTAAATTCCCATTGTTCAATCAGCGCACTGGGTAGCAACATATGTGGAAAAAAACATTAAATGGACTATTAAATGGAAGAATCTGATCTTATCGCATGCTGAAAACATCCCATCATTTCGCTAATTTAACGGGTGGATCGGGAGTCAGGGGTTTTCTTTAGACAATATCCGTTTATATCTCTTGAAAAAAACTTTGATGCCAATCCATCTTTTCGTACAGAGATAATGTGGAAAAGTTGACTTGGAAGCATGACTCGGGTACAGGGAAACCTAAGGTGACTCGGGACGAAACTAGGTCGTACAAAATGCCTATGCGGAAAAGACACATGGCGTTTGAGATTGGCATCTTCGATTAACCGTGTTATTCGGAATCAGGGACTTCATTAGCTAAGAGTTTTAACAACAGGTCCTACTCTACCAATGCCGAAAAAGTATCAAGGATCAACGATCAGTGATAAGTTTAAACAAATGTTTCCAGATTAACCCCTCCGAAATTTACCGATGTCGACAGTGCAACGGGGATCGACAATTGACGATGTGTCACTATGGAGATTTTCAATGATTTAACCCTTTGAGATTTCACCGACCTTGAATAAACACATCAATTAGTTTTTAACAAGCACACACTTCCTATAAAACATGCCAAAAATCTGATTTGATTGATGAAGAGACATGAAAACAAAATTAGCAATCCCTCCATAGTGGACTCAATTCAGAAAGCAAAACAAAACAAAACAAGTGGTACCCAAAAGAGACAAAATTTCATAAAATCTTTTAGGATGTGTTGAGCGCTCAACAAATGGAGATTCTCTGGGTGAAAGAAGAATATTTGTTCCTTCCTTCGGGCTTAGCTCATGCAGAAGCTGGTTGAGAAACTAACTGGCTTTTCTTTTTGTTGGCATGTCTTACAGGAAGCATGTGCTTGTCATTGATGGCAAGAACAACAACGACAATGGAAAACAGGAAAAGCATAAGCTGAGGAGGAGAAGTGAACAATATGTAGCGATCAAAGCTCAGAAGGGAAAGCACAATACAAAAACATGATCAGGATCAAATCCCTGATCATGGATCTTCTTTGAAAGTCTTCACGACCGTCGGATCAAATTAAGTGAAGGATAGGATAAACGGGGAACAAGGTTTGAGAATTTGATTATACGAATATCCTTCAGTCGTCGGATCAAATTAAGTGGAAGGATAGGATAATCAAATATGGAGAGTCGTTGGATTTAATCCAAGGTAAACTTGTATTGCAGACAGATCAAGTCGTTGATCTAAGATCTTGATCAAACGAACATCATTTGTTTCGGGTCTAAAGATATGAGGAGGTTATGCTTCAGAAAAATCTCACTTCAAGATTTTTTCAATTTGAGATTTGAAATTCCCGAAGTTCGGAGAGACAGATTAAATTTCAACTGTCATATCCAGAGGGTTACATGGCGACGGATCGTGAGCTCCATAGAAATCACTTCAAGAAGTTTCAGTATGATATTTGAAATACTCGAATCCCGGAGAGATGAAATAAATCCTCGACTGTCAGATCATCCCAAGTAAATTTCAGCCATTAGATCATTCTAAAGTCGAAGGATAGGATAAGTTATAAGAAGGGCATGCTAATCTCAGTGGCTGATAATCAGGAACTTAGATCTATGGTCAATACGGCATATTGGACCCCCCTGACCTTTCTGCCTTTAACCGTGGGGGGGGGGGTCTGATTTGGTGGTATTTTCCATGTGGGACCCTCAT
>SNQJ01S0045964.1:38062-49006 GCA_010110895.2 Picea sitchensis
CAGACCCCCCTCGCTCATTACCACTTACTGCCTAACCCCCCCTCTGAGTAAACCACCAAACCACTCATACATACCACCTCCCTACTCCGACGTCACACTCCACTACCTGCTACATGTCACACACCACTCCCATGCTCTACCTCCACACTCCACTACATTGCCTACACTTCTCACCCACGTCAATAGAACACCTCAGCAAGGATATGTGGCAGACCACGTCAACAAGGACACATGGTAGTAATCTGCATACTTCGAGGGGAAGTAAAGTTTGAGACTTGAGATTTCAGAAGTCCAGAGACCCGAAGGAGATATCGACCGTTGATCGAGAAAGGGGCAGCAGAACCATTGATCTGGTTGAAAGGTCAAATTCCCAAAGTAGAGGCAGAGTCATCGATTGAGAAGGATAGGTGTCTGAAGATCATCGACTCCGAAAGATTGGCATATGGAAAAAAGGAGGTTTTGAGATTTGAAACTCCCAAAGCCTGGATCATGAAGTAAATCATAGTCGTTGATTTAGGAAGGTTAGATATGATCTGTAGAACTTGAAAGGACATAAATGAACCATCAATTCAGGAGCACTGTCAAGATCGTGAGATTGACGGTCCCATCAGATTATGGGGTCAGAACATGCTCGGGTCTTAATTTTTCATGAGCAGGCCGACATTAAAACCACGGTATCACCAAAGGCATACGTGGAGCTCTATAGTGAATTGTGGGGTGAAAAGTAGATTTCCCTCAAACCACCTTTGGCCACACCCACAATCACGTGGTCACATAAGAGCATCACCTAGGGTCACATCAGTGTAAGATTGAGGAAGGAGCTAGAGTTGCTACGCTCCACATCAGAGGTTACGCATTGAAAAGTCAAAATCATCTGCATGTATAATCCAACGACGTTGATCAAACCGAATCTGATCAAAGGGTTGTTGTTTCATCTCATGATTTCTTGATCAATTACGATTCAGTTACACTAACTGAATCATTGTTCTTGAGCGGTTGAATCATTGTTCCTGAGCATTGGAATCATGATTCCTAATCATTTTTTAGATTCCCAACTTGAGCGTTGGAGATGCGGAGTGTAACAAATGATGAGAGTAGGAATAAAAGAAAAATGCCATGAAAGAGAGAGGTTTTTGTTTCTCTGTAAAATGTTGTCAAACTATAAGCAATGAAGATCAGAGCATGAACCAAGGGAGAAAATGCAGAGATGAAGAACATAAGTTGGACAGAGAATAAATGGTGAAAACAACAGACTATACGAGAACTTAAGCGCAAGAAGATGCGAGCAGGAAGACACTGATGCAAGCAGAGAAGGCCAGTGTAGTGGAACAATGATGAGACTTGTAAGCCATTGATAAAGACTATATCACTGTAATAAATTTCAGCAAGAAAATATTTATATCTTAGGGTGGTAGGGTGGTGCTAAGGAGGACTGTTGTCCTCATAGTTTCAAGTGGGTGCTTGAACATAGGGAGTTGTAGCTTCCATCTAGTTGCAGCCAGAAAAACCAGGGTGGTAGGGTGGTGCAAGGGAGAACCATTTTTCTTTGTTATACGGGTCGGTGCCTGTGTGACTGGAAGTTGGTGCTTCCATCCAATTGGTGCTGGAACACTCAAGGAGTTGGTGCTTCCTTCTAGTGGGTGCTAGAGAAACCAAAGGGTTGGTGCTCTCTACAAGTTGCAGCTTGTTAAAGAATAGGTTGTAGCCTCATTTTGAGTTGGTGCTCAAAGATTTATGATGTACAAAACTTAAAATATTTCTTATCATTCTAAGAAGAAGAGGTTTTCTCTCTTTATGGGTTTCCTCATGAATATATGTCTCTGTGTATATCATATGTGTGATTGATATTTATTATTTATGTTATTCATGACTTGCATAATCTTGATGATCACTTGGAGAACATTAATAATATTTCAATAGGCATAAAATTGTTTAAGCACAGTAACAATTGATTCACCCCCACCCCTCTTGGTTGTCTTAGTATTTCCAACAATTGGTATTAGAGCGGGTTAATTTTAGCTAAACCTAGATCAATAAGCTTAAAAATGAAAAGTCATGAAGGAAATTCAACCAATAAGCCTCCTCTATATGATGGAACAAATTTTTCTTTCTAGAAGGTTAGAATGAGAACATACATTATGGCCTTAGGTGTCGATGTTTGGGATGTTGTAGAGACTGGATATACAAAACCTGTTGTGCTAGCTTCCAAAGATGATAAACTATAATTTAGCTTCAATGCAAAGGCAATGAATGCTATCTTGAGTGGGCTTGTTGAAGCTGAATTTGTAAAAGTAATGCAACTTGATTCTGCCAAAGAGATGTGGGATAAACACATTAGCAGTTATGAAGGAAATGAGAAAGTAAAGGATGCCAAACTTCAGACATATAGATTAAAATTTAAACAAATAAAGATGAATGAGGATGAAACATTTAATAAATATTTCTTAAGAGTTGAGGAGCTTTTGAATTCCATGAAGGGCCTTGGTGAGAAGATTGAAGAGACATTTTTAGTACAGAATATTTTAAGATCTCTACCTAATAGATTTAATCCAAAAGTTTCTTCAATAGAAGAACTGAATGATCTTAAGATTTTGTCTATTGATCAACTTCTAGGAACTCTAACTTCTTATGAAATGAGGATTAGTAAATATAAACCCACCTCTAGAGAAGCATCATTTAAAGCAGATAACAATGAGGATTCTGAGCTTGATGAAATTGAAGCAAAATTTGTGAGAAGACTAAAGAAAGGATCGGGAAATTACCAAGGCAAGTTTCCCTTCAAATGTTTTAACTGTGGAAAGATAGGTCACTTTGCATATAAGTGTCCACACAATAAGAAGGCACATAACTCTAAAGGTGAAGAGAAGTACAAATACAAGAGATTTGGTAAAAAGAAAAGTTTATGTGTAAACAATGATGACTCTTCAGGACACGCAGATAGTGATTCTTCTTGTGAAGATAAGGTTAATGAATTTATCCTTATGGCCAAAGAGGATTATGATAATAAAATCACAGGAAGTGATGTTAATGATGAAGAAGTTGTGGTTGAATTGGAAGGAGAATTGATCAGTGCCCTAGAAGAAATTGCTAGACTCAGATTTAAGAAGAAAAAGAAAAAACAATTGTTGATATAGGTCGAGAAAGACAGTAAAAAACCTGATGAAGACTTTTCCCTGCTAAAATTGGAATTAGAAGAGGAAAATAAAATAGAGGACATTCTGAAACAACAGTTATCATATAAGAAGGCAAGATGTGAAGCCTTGGAAGAATAGGTAGTAAAAACCAGAAAAGATATGGAGAAGTTTAAAGCATTGTATCTTCAAAATTTTCCAAGCATTAAAGCCTCAGTAGAACTAAGTGACATTCTAAGCGAACACATATCTCCTTTGTTAAAGAATGGTTTAGGCTATGTACATGGTTCAAGTAGCAAACAGACAGGAAGCAAAGAGCCAGTAAAGATGATCAAGTTCCAAGTCAGTAGACATTCAGACCATGTGCGTACTCTGCCACCAAAAGCTAATAAAGACAAGATGATACCTAATCATAAACAAAGATATCAGAAGATGGAAAAACAAATGCCAAGAAGAAGGCCATCCTTCAGGTACCAAAATTTCTTCCATGGTTAATGTTTTTACTTCTCTAATTTTGGCCATAAGATTGCAAATTGTCAAATTAATTTTAGAGACATGCAAGTGAGGAGATCAAGAAATAAACAATCTTTGCAACATAGAACTAAATAGCCAATGAGTAGATAAATTTGCACCAATCACTTTGACCTATTGAAAAATGAGCTCGAATGCTATAACTATCATAACTTTGGCCACAAAGCTACAAACTACCATCTGAAGAATTACAAAGAAGATTCAAGGATAAAACCCTTAGCTAGAAATGCCAGCACATTGAAAAACAAAGATAGTGAAAAATGTGGTCTAGTACTTTCAGCTTAAAGACAAAAGAACCCCTGGTATATTGACAGTGGATGTTCCAAACACATGACTGGAGACAAAAGTAAGTTTTTGTCTCTAAGTGAAATGTAACCTTTGGAAATGATGCACCAGGAAAAATCAAAGGTAAAGGAATGGTAAGTTTAAGTAATGGCAAAGGGAAAGCTCAAGATGTGTTGTTTGTAGATGGTCTGAAACATAATCTGCTTAGTGTCAGTCAAGTTTGTGACAGAGGATGTAAAGTTGTTTTCACTTCTAAAGATTATAAAATACAATCTGTGAATTCAGTACAGTTAATTGCAAAAGGCATAAGAACAAAAAACAATGTCTATGTTTTGAAAGAAGAAAAAGAAGAATGTCACTTAAGCAAGTATGATGAAAGTTGGTTATGTCATAGGAGACTTGGACACCTAAATTTTGATCATCTAATCAAACTTACAAACAGTGAGGCGGTAAAAGATCTTCCAAAAATATCAAAGCCATATGATTATGTATGCAAACCTTTCCAAATAGGAAAGCTCACTTAGACACAGCTTAAATCTAAGAACTTTGCATCAAAAGAGAAACCTCTTCAATTAGTACATATGGATTTATGTGGACCATCAAGGAAGGAAGGTACATGAAAATAAAATTATTTCATGTTGATTATTGATGATTATTCTAGACTTACATGGGTTTCCTTTCTGAAAGAAAAATCTGAAGCATTTGAAAAATTCAAAGTGTTTAAGGCTCTGACTGAGAATCAAACAAGAAAAATATTGAAGGCAGTAAGGTCTGATAGAGGAGGAGAGTTTAGTTCAGGATACTTCAAAGAGTTTTGTGATAAACATGGGATCAAAAGAGAGTATATTATTCCAAGGATTCCACAGCAAAATGGAGTAGTTGAGAGGTAGAATAGATCAGTTCAGCAGATGGAAAGATCAATGATGACTGAAAAGAATATTGCTCAGACATATTGGGTAGAAGAAATTCATACAGCTATACATATTCTTAACAAAGCTCATCTCAGGACACAAAGTGACAAGACTCCTTATGAACTATGGTTTGGAAGACCTGCTTCAATCAAGCATTTTAAAGTCTTTGGGAGTAAGTGCTATATCAAGAATAATGATGAAAATCTTGGCAAATATGATGACAGGGCTGATGGAGGTATCTTCTTAGGGTATGCTACAAACAGTGAAGGATATAGATGTTATAATAAGAGGCTGCATAAATTGGTTGATTGTGTTGACATAAACGTTCATGAAGAAATCTCAGCACGAGATGTAAGAAGCGTTGAATCAACAACAGAGGATATAGTTGAAGTTGAATATGAACAGGTCCAAGAATCGGAAAAAGAAGACTTTGAGTCAAATGAAGATACAAATACTCAGGCAGACTCAAATCAGCAGACAACATCAAATCCTTTCTCTAGAATTACTCAAAAGAATCATCCTGCAAGTCAAATAATTGGTGAGAAAGACAAAGGTGTACAAACTAGGAGAAGGATAATCAAAGACACCAAGCAATCACATATAGCCTTCATATCCATGGTGGAACCCAAGAACTTTAATGAAGCCAGTAAAGATGTAAACTGGTTAAAATCAATGAATGAGGAACTGGATCATATTGAGAAGAACAATACTTGGGAGCTTGTTCCTAGACCTGCAGATAAGAATGTAATTGGATCCAAATGGGTGTTTAAGAACAAAATGAATGAACAAGGACAAATTGTTAGGAATAAAGCTAGATTGGTCTGTAAGGGGTATGCATAAGTTGAAGGACATGATTTTGATGAAACCTTTGCACCAATGGCAAGATTGGAAGCCATCAGAATGTTTATTGCCTATGCATGTCATAAGAACTTTAAAGTATATTAGATGGATGTTAAGTCAACATTTCTTAATGGAGATCTAGAAGAATATGTATATGTGGAGAAACCTGAAGGATTTTCACTGACAGATAATACTGACTATGTCTGTAAGTTGAAAAAGGCGTTATATGGAATGAAATAGGCACCACGAACTGGTATTATAGACTGGACAAATTTCTACAGGATAAAGGGTTCAAGAAAGGTATTGTTGACAGTAATCTATACATTAAGTCTGAAGGTGATCATTTATTAGTTGTTTTTCTTTATGTAGATGACATTATTTTTGGATGCACTAATGACCCTTCAGTTCAGTGGTTTTCTAATTCAATGTAGACTGAGTTTGAGATGTCCATGATAGGAGAATTGTCATATTTTCTTGGTTTACGAATCAATCAGAGTTCTGCAAGGATATTCATTTCTTAAGAAAAGTATTTGAAAGAGATGTTAAAGAGGTTTCAGATGGAATATTCCTCTCCTATTAGTAAACCTATGGTGGTTGGTTCCAAGCTCAGTAAAGATGATATTACACTTGATGTTGATCAAAGAACATATCGATCAATGATAAGAAGTCTTTTGTACATCACAACATCTCGTCCTGATATAATGCAAGCTATTGGAATGGTAGGTAGTTATCAGTCTGCTCCTAAACAAAGTCATTTAGCAACTGTCAAGAGGATATTCAAATATTTGAAGGGTACAATGACTTATGGTCTTTGGTATCCTAGAAATCAAAATTTTCAATTAACTACATATTCATATGTTGATTGGGTAAATTGTTTAGATGAGAGAAAGAGCACCAGTGGAGATGCATTCTTCTTAGGTGATTCGTTAGTAGCATGGGTTAGTAAGAAATAAGGATCTATTTCATTATCAACTACAAAGGAAATGTACATTTTTGTTGCTACCTGCTACACTCAAATCTTATGGATGATACAAACTCTTGCAAATTTGAAGGTAATTTATATTGATCCCATTCCACTTCACTGTGATAACACCAATGCCATTAGTGTCTTGAAGAATGTTGTTATCCATTCAAAAACCGAAGCATATACCAATAAAGTATCATTTTCTCAAATACCAGGCTACAAACAGAGTTATTCAGCTGAATTATATTCCTTCCACAGAACAAATTGCAAACATCTTTACTAAACCCCTAGCCAAGACACCATTTGAATATCTCTATCAGAAGTTGGGTGTCATCCCTCCTCTCACCTAAGAGATTCCATCCTTTCAAGGGGAGTATGTGTTGGTTGAATATTTGATACCTCCAAAAAAGTACTGCAACAGCTCAGGGGGAGCATGTTTTCTTTGACATTGATGTCAAATAGGGAGAAAAGGTGTGGTCTGGATGCTATAGTTGGAGGTCTACATAGAATAGTGCAACCTTTCAGGGTTGCCATCAATGCCAAAGGGGGAGATTGTTGGCATGTTTTACAAGAAGTGTGTGCTTGTCATTGATGGCAAGAACAACAGTGACGATGGAAAACAGGAAAATCATAAGCTCAGGAGGAGAAGCGAACAATATGTAGAAATCAAAGATCAGAAGGGAAAGCACTGTACAAAAACGTGATTAGGATCAAATCCTTGATCATGGATCTGCGTCGAGAGTCTTCACGACCATCAGATCAAATTAAGTGAAGGATTGGATAAATGGGGCACAAGGTTTGAGAATTCGATTATCCAAATCTTTGTCATCCATCAGATCAAATTAAGTGGAAGGATAGGATAAGAAAAGATGGAGAGCCATTGGATTTAATCCAAGGAAAAGTTGCATAGCAAGTAGATCGAGCCATTGATATAAGATCTTTATCAAACAAACATCATTCTTTTTGGGTCTAATTATGTGAGGAGGTTACGCTCCGGAAAAATATCACTTCAAGATTTTTTCAATTTGAGATTTGAAATTCCTGAAGTCCAGAGAGCTGAAGAGCCGAAATAAATTTCAACTGTCAGATCCAGAGGGTTACGTGGCAATGGATCATGAGTTCTGGAGAAATCACTTCAAGAAGTTTCAGTCTGAGATTTGAAATACATGAAGCCCAGAGAGCCGGAGAGTCGAAATAAATCCTCGACCGTCAAATCATCCGAAGTAAATTTCAGTTATCAGATCATTCTAAAGTGGAAGGACAGGATAATTCAGAAGAAGGGTGTGCTAATATCATAGGTTGATAATCGGGCACTCAGATCTACAGTTGACAGGGCATATCAGACACCCCCCCCCCCCAACATTTCTACCTTTAACCGTGGGGCGGGGTCCAAGTTGGTGGTAGTTTTCATGTGAGACCCTCATACGTGTCACCTTCCTATTAACTCAAACCCCCCTCACTCATTACCACTTACTGCCTAACCCCCCCTCTAGGTAAACCACCAAACCACTCATACATACCACCTTTACGCTCTGATGTCACACTCCACTACTGTGCTCTGCCTCCACACTCCACTACATTGCCTACATGTCTCACCCATGTCAGAAGACCACCTTAGCAAAGACATGCGGAATACCACGTCAGCAAGGACATGTGGCAGACCACGTCAGCAAGGACATGTGGCAGTAATTTGCATACTTCGAGGGGAAGTAAATTTTGAGACTTGAGATTTCAGAAGTCCAAAGACCCGAAGGAGATCTCGATAATTGATCAAGAAAGGGGCCACAAAATCGTTGATCTGGTTGAAAGGTCAAATTCTTGAAGTAGAGGTAGAGTCATCGATTTTGAAGGACAAGTGTCCATAGATCATCGACTCTGGAAGATTGGTGTACGGAGAAAAGCAGGGCTTGAGATTTGAAACTCCCAGAGCCCAGATCACAAAGTAAATCATAGTATTTCATTTAGGAAGGTTAGATATGATCCACATAACTTGAAAGGATAGATCTAAACCGTCAATTCAGGAGCACCGTCAAGATCATGAGATCGAAGGTCCTATTGCATTGTGGGGTCAGAACATGCTTGGGTCTTAATTTTTCGTGAGTGGGCCACAATCAAAACCACGGTATCGCCAAAGGCATACATGGAGCTCTGTAGTGAATTGTGGGGAGAAAAGCATATTTCCCTCAAACCACCTTTGTCCATGCCCAAAATCACGTGGGCACATGAGAGCATCACCCAAGGTCACATCAGTGGAAGATTGAGGAAGGAGTTGGAACTACTAGGATCCACATCGGAGGTTACGCATTGAAAAGTCAAAAATCATCTGCGTGTATAATCCAACGAAACTGATCAAACCGAATCTGATTGAAGTGTTGTTTTTTCATCTCGTGGTTTCTTGATCAATTACAATTCAGTTACACTAACTGAATCATTGGTCCTGAGCGGTTGAATCATTGTTCCTCAGTGTTGGAATCATGATTCCTGAGTGTTTTTGAGATTCTCGACTTGAGTGTTGGAGATGCAGAGTGTAATCGATGATGAGAGCAGGAATAAAAGAAAAATGGCATGACAAAGAGAGGTTGTTGTTTCTTTGTAAAAAGTAGTTGAACTATAAGAAATGAATATCACAACATGAACTGAGGGAGAAAATGCAGAGATGAATAACATAAAATGGACAGAGCGGAACTGGTGAAAATAGCAGATTGTATGAGAACTTAAGTGCAAGAAGATGCGAGCAGGAAGACACTGATGCAGGAAGACCAGACCAGTGTAACAGAATAGTGATGAGACTCGTAAGCCATTGATAAATACTATATCACTGTAATAAATTTCAGCAAGAAAAGATTTATATCTCAGGGTGGTAGGGTGGTTCTAGGGAGGACTGGTGTCCTCAGAGTTTCAAGTGGGTGCTTGAATAGAGGGAGTTGTAGCTTCCATCTAGTTGTATCCATAAAAACCAAGGTGGTAGGGTGGTGCAAGGGTTCTCTGTTATACAGGTTGGTGCCTGTGTGACTGGAAGTTGGTGCTTCCATCCATTTGGTGCTGGAACACTTAGGGAGTTGGTGCTTCCTTCTAGTGGGCGCTAGAGAAACTAGAGGTTTGGTTCTCTCTACAAGTTGCATCTTGTTAAATAAGAGGTTGTAGCCTCATTTTGAGTTGGTTCTCAAAGATTGATGATGTAAAAAACTTGAAAGACTACCTATCATTCTAAGAAGAAGAGATTTTCTCCCTTTATGGGTTTCCTCATGAATATTTGTCTCTGTGTATATCATATGTGTGATTGATATTTATTATTTATGTTGTTCATGACTTGCATAATATTGATGATCACTTGGAGAACATTAATAATATTTCAATAGGCATAAAATTGTTTAAGCACAGTAACAACTGATTCACCCCCCCCTCTCAGTTGTCTTAGTATTTCCAACAATTCATATCAGAGCGGGTTCCTTTTAGCTAAATGTACATCAGTAAGCTTAAACATGACAAGTCATGAAGGAACGTCAACCAATAATCCTCATTTGTTTGATGGAACAAATGTTTCTTTCTAGAAGGTTAGAATGGGAACATACATTATGGCCTTAGGTGTTGATGTTTGGGATGCTATAGAGACTGGATATACAAAACCTGTTGTGCTAGCTTCCAAAGATGATAAGTTAGAATTTAGCTTCAATGCAAAGGCAATGAATGCTATCTTGAGTGGGATTTCTGAAGCCAAATTTGTAAAAGTAATGTATCTTGATTCTGGCAAAGAGATGTGGGATAAACACATTAGTAGTTATGAAGGAAATGAGAAAGTAAAAGATGCCAAACTTGAGACATATAGATTAAAATTTGAACAACTAAAGATGAATGAGGATGAAATAGTTAATAAATATTTCTTAAGAGTTGAGGATCTTGTGAATTCCATGAAGGTTCTTGGTGAGAAGATTGAAGATGCATTTTTAGTTTAGAAGATTTTAAGATCTCTACCTAATAGATTTAATCCAAAAGTTTCTGCAATAGAAGAACTGAATGATCTTAAGATATTGTCTATTGATCAACTTCTAGGAACTCTAACTTCTTATGAAATGAGGATTAGTAAAGATAAACCCACCTCTATAGAAGCATCATTTAAAGCAAATAAGAATGAAGATTCTAAGCCTGATGAAATTAAAGAAAAATTTGTGAGAAGACTAAAGAAAGGATCAGGAAAGTACCAAGGAAAGTTTCCATTCAAATGTTTTAACTGTGGAAATATAGGTCACTTTGCATCTAAGTGTCCACACAAGAAGAAGGACCA